>JAULBS010131017.1:0-13406 GCA_032355785.1 Symmetromphalus regularis
TTCTTCTAAATGGAAGCAGCCACCTTATGTAATTTCAGGTAATGTGTTCAGACCAGAGTTATCCAATGGAAGAACAAATGAGGTACTAAACAAAAATGACACTACACCTTAAAACAGCACTATAAACTTTAATATATTTAATGATATGTGCAATTATTTAGGTCTTCTAGTATGGTCCAATATTTACTGATATTACAAACATTGCAGGTATTTTGAAACTGTCATGAGAATCACAGTTTCATTTGTTCATGGCTTGCACCATTCTTATTTTATTATACCCACTTTTCTTTTGCACTAAATTTAGAACTTTTTGCATGGATGAAAGTTGACACCTTTTCCATTTAACTTTTGTGTATTTTAATAATACTAAAGCTTTAATATTCTCTAGGGAAAGCTTTTTAATGATATGTTAAAATTCAAAACATGTTGCTCAGCTTAGATCTGTACATTTTTGTGGATTCTATTATTCTTTTGTATTAAAAGTTTTGAGTTATTCATTATTTATATATTTATGTTTACAGTACTGGCAAACATTAATCTGAGGATAACAGAAAAGTGTTAGAAAAGGCAAATAGGAAAGAAGATATCAATGATTAAAACAAAATTGCTGTGAAAAAGACATTTTTTTAAAGTGCATTAAACACATTATGTTTATGTTGATTTATGACATAGAAATTACATTGAAATGCATATAGATATATATATATGGTGGTGGGCAACCTATAAAGTATAATGTTATTATTGGATCATATTTATTAAACAAATGATGAATCATATTGTTTTGTTATCTGTATTATTTAGAACAGTTTTGTATGCACACACATTTTGTACACATATTGCTGACACTATGAAACAACTGGGGCAAAACGACACGACTGATGGGTGAAATGACTCAGGGTGAAAGGGAGTAAGGGTTAAATGACTCGGATGTGAACAAGTTTTAGGGCAAAACAACACAGATTCGTCTAGTACTAGTGCTATGACAAAATTATTCTCGATTGCCATTGCAGGGATCCAGCAATGGTGCAGGTTTTTCTTCTTTTTTTCTTTTCTAGCCTTCAAGACATTCAGCGGAAATAAAATAAGTGTGAATTTTCATGATTAATTTTATTTTAATTTATCAAAATGTAGAGTCAGCAGGTTCATGAAATGAATAATAAAAAAAAGTCTGGCCTTATTGTCAAAATAATTTAATATAAGTATCTAACATTCTGTGTATTAAAATATATAATTTAAAAATAACCACATACAAATGTTCTTTCTCTCATTGCATACACCTAATATTAATAACAAAATGAAGTTAATTTCATCATTTTTCTTGCTAATGTATTGTACAATTCATCCACATTATATTATAACATTCATGCTCAAAATAATTTAAAATGCATAAAACATTCGGTACATTAAAATCTACAATTTAAAAATAACAGGACAGGCTAATCTCTGTGGTCACTAAATAGTAATTTCACTGGTTCCAAATGTTCTGTGGCTTTAACTTTAATATGATTTGCAAAATAGCTCAAGCCATGCATATGTGTGCACTAAAAATAATCTACAGAATTATACTAGCGGCTGCTGCCTACTTTAAGCCAGAGCAAATATTTTTCAACTACAACAAGATGAAAGCATATTATTATTAATGATCAATGAAGTCTTGTAAAACATTAGCAGTGATCAGTTTAGAAATTACAATTTCAGAAATACTTACTTTTTTGTCTATGATGAAAATCAAATGCCTTTTGTTACCTTTACCATGGTGACTGATCATATAACAGAGCACATCAAGTTACTATTTAAGATGTTATACTTAATTTTATTGTTATCATATTATTAAATTAAATAAAGTATACACAACCAAAAAAGAAAGAATGCATGTTATCAATAGGCATTTATTTCATAAACCAAACTACATTCAAATTAGAAATTCTGGAATTAGATAAGTACACCATTTAAGAGGAGGTATGCGTGTGCAGTAATATCACAAGTTGTGTATACACTGTGGTTTTCGATTATGGTGAAATGGCGCATTAAAAAATATTCAATATGCATACTTTCTTTTTTGGTTAAGTATATTTATTAGAGATTGATGTAATCTGTATATGAATGAAATGTACAATATTCTGTATTCTATGTACTATATTTTGTATTCTGTTGATGAATTATCTGCTATAGTCAGTGAATGAAATGTACGTATTTAAAGGATGAAATGCATGTATTTAGAGGAAGAAATGAAAAAATCATGTTTTAAAACACATATAGATGCAGATACAATATATTTGGTACCTCAGTTATTTTAGTAGATTGCAGTTTGATTGAGAATAAATAAAACATTAAATTTGCTGTGGTTTTTTGAGAAAATTAACGTGGACAAATCGTCTTTACTAATTGGATGAAATGTACGTGTTTGATGACAAAATGTAAGGTGGACATGGCAAATCATCAAGCTACCTCTTCAACTTCAAAGTGGAATTTGATTCAGATCAGTTTTGCAGCTCAGCTAAAGGTAAAATCAAGTAACACCTAAAATTTGATTTACTGACATTGGCATAACCAAAATTTGATTATAGCAGTAGTGTCTGGGGTGCAACTGCACAGAAAGTACTATTTCTGGTCCGTCTATTTACCCCAAGACACAGCAAAAATAGCACACAGTACACCAAGACAGAAAAAATACTGCAGTGCACCGCCTGTTCTCGTTTTATAATTTTCATTTACTGTCATTCACAGTACATCAAGCATTTTAAAATAAAAATTCCATCTCTGTAGTAAAATACTAAAGTAAAATGCGCCCAATGTTTTTGCCATTATTTATTTTATGTTTTCCAGCTTAATATGTATTTCTGAATAAATTACCAGTCGTAAAGATTTGAAAAAGTCAAATTTGAGTAACGAATTCCAATAACTAAAATTTGTGGTCGAGTTTTGGTCATTTTTAAAGTTTATTAACTTTATATTAAATTCATATGTTTATATCATTTGTGTATTTTTTCAAGTTGTTAAATAAATAAATCAAACTTGGACACATTTTTGTTGTCAATTTTTTAAAATTAATTTAACTTTAATTGTAAAAAAATTATTTCAGCCATTTTAACCTTTTTTCTGCACATTTAATATATATATATATATATATATATAGGTGTGTTTATATAATAAAAAAAAAATGTGTACCAAATATTTATTAAATAAATAAATTATTTATTAAATCTCTGCAATATATATTAAATATTTCCAACATATAATAAATGTCATTTAGGTAAATCATATATATTATATAGCATTTAGCTAAACGGTATTTATTAAATATCTACAATATTTATTAAATACATTTTTTTAAATTAAATCTCTGCAATATTTATTAAATATTTGTAAAATATATTAAATATGTTCAACATATACTAAATGACATTTAGCTAAATCATATATATATTATATAGTATTTAACTAAATCATATTATATGGTATTTTGCTAAATAGTATTTAGCCCCTATCATGTATAATCATATTATATCATATTTAGCCCCACTCATGTATAGATAAGCCCCGCTCCCGAGACGGCTCTGCACAGATAACAGCCCTCGACATTAACGGTGGCCCGATATCCCCTTTTTAGGTTATTGGGCCAGTTCGGGCCATAAGGTTTTATAAAATACTGGCCCGATGGACCACCAGATGTTCAATCATCGGGCCATCGCTCAATTATGATCATATCAAACCCTGTCATTAATTCTCAAAGCCCCAAATAAACACAGTCACTTTTCTGCTTCCAGGCCGCTATCTGTTTTATTTGGATACCCAATATGCCAAAAATTTCCTAATAAAATATAC
The DNA here is from genome assembly GCA_032355785.1 of Symmetromphalus regularis. Classification (NCBI taxonomy): domain Eukaryota; kingdom Metazoa; phylum Mollusca; class Gastropoda; order Neomphalida; family Neomphalidae; genus Symmetromphalus; species Symmetromphalus regularis. Next base: position 3,826 of record JAULBS010131017.1, read on the forward strand.
TGCGAAAATAGCGCGAACCTGCTGATAGTGTCGCGAATTCAATTACGCGCAAACTTATTTCTGGTTTGGCTGTGAACACCTTACCGTAATGAATTCAACAAATTATTATCTCAAACATCACAATTCTTATTATTTACATTATTATATGAGTATGGTATATGTTTATCTCCCCATTTGTGAAGCGTATGCCCTCTACCCCATTTCAAAATTATGCAGAATTACAGTCATATTAAATACTGCACTTTACGGTATTTAGGGCCATGTTACAAGCAAAGTCTCGTGATAAGCGACATTTTGTACTAACGCAGATTTTAGTTTTATTTGTTTTTATAAATACATATGTATAAGCTCATATGTTATTATCCAACAATAATTATGAATTACATTCTTAGTTAATCTCAACGGAAACGTGTGTGTACTATCAGTAAATACTATTTGTCTTTGCATCATGTGCATGTGTTCAAATCGATACAATGTCTTAACGGAAATACGTATAACACAGGTATAGCATGCTGAGAATATACTGAGAATGTCTTAAGTGTATAAATGAAACTATAACTGAAAGGAGTTTGGTAAATGATGCTCTTTTTATTATTGGGGGATGTGATCGTGAAAATGTAAAAAATATTTGCTTCTAAAAATTGTAATTAAAATCTCTAAATAATAATCTTTACCAGCATTTCTCTTTATTGTGGTCTTAGTCAGAATTACCGAAATACACAGGGGGGCTATAATGGCATCAGTTCTGGTGTGATGGGGTGGGGGTGACAAACACCCCAGTTTGTGGATGCTCAGACCCCCCCCCCAGCCCCCTTTTTCAGGAAGCGCTTTTCGCCATTTTGTTCAGTGTCATGTTGCGAATCGCTATACAAATCAAATATGCAAAATAAATAATTGCTAATCAATTTACACTCATTAATCAGACTTTTAAAACAAAACTTAATAGGTGGGGCTGGGGTCGGAGGACCAGTAACTTTTATGGGAGGGCCTTAATGTCAACCCCTGACAGGTAATTGTATAGAAATACTAAATACACATGTATTTATAACCAAGCTACTTGCATGTTTTCAGCCCATTACAATGTTTTAATCCCCAATACTACTAAGCGGTAACATTAATAATGTCATGTAGATAACCTTGGCATCATCGATGTTATATAGTGAGCCTGATTGGTTCAGTGGTAGGACATCAAAATCTCAATCTGAAGACCTTGGTTCAAAGTCTGTCGGAGTATTTGAGATCCAAAAGCCGATAATTAATAAATCATTGGGCTCTAGTGGTGTGGTTAAATAAAATAAAAACATTGATGTTATGAATCTTGACCACTGCATTTTTGGAATTATTTTAATGAGCCATACATTAACAAAACTGAACATCTAAAACATAATTTTATTTATGTTTTTGCTATTTTTCCATCTGTTTTGGTAGTGTATGGATATTTATGTATAAAAGAAAATGAATGATTTTTCACTTGAGTTTTAATTAATTAATTAAATTCATAACAGAACTTAATTATATCAAATGCATTCCACATGTGTATATCAGTTTAAATATCATGGTGAAAGTATGGCAATATACATGTAGATGTCAAACTATAAGTGTGATTAAAGAACAAATGTCTATGTTTATTGTACATATCCCCCAGAATCAGAATTTTATCTGCTGTTGTATTTCTTGTAAAAGCTGAGTTTGCAGTTTGTTATCTTGCTATGTTAATAGTTGTCTGTGCCAGTGCAGCAAATGCTATTTGAAAAATGTGAGTGTGAAAATTATAGCTTTACCAATATCTGCTGTGAGACTGGTTCTGTCTCTGAGCCAGGATATGGGAGATTAATTGTAATTGTGGAATTCTCCTGAATGATAGGTGAGCTATAAAATGTGATATAAAACCTCTGTTATTATTTAATTATAGAAGAAGATAGGTACTGATTTATACTGTTTGGGGCAGATAGAGAATGATTATTGTTATTTGTAAAAAGAAATTTAAAGGTAATAAAATATTTCCTTGTTTTTTGAAAACTTTTTGTTTAATTAAAAAAAAAAACTTATCAAGGGTTCTTTTTCCTTCATATTTTTTTCTGTTTTATTTATTTGGGGGAGAGGTGGGGGTGGGGGAGAGAGAATAGAACCAAGAATGTTCACCTGAAGTGCTTTAGTTGTAAGATCAAACCTTCAAATTGTCTGGGGTTTTTCCATCCCAATCAGTCCTCAATGAAAGAGCATATGAAAAAATTCCTTTCTGTAATGGAAAAATATTGCAGGTTTTCTATAATAAAAATTTCAAAATAATCAAATGTTTGACATGCATTTGATAATGTTTAATAAATCAGAGTACTCTAGAGGTGTCGTTAAAAAAAGTTATAACACCCACTCAACTACAAAAATAAATTATAATTAGTACAAGGTGTGCTACTTGGAAAACAAACTTTAAAAAACACATTCGAAAAAAAACATGACCTTTATTTACTTCATATCTTCTAAGTTCTAAAATCATTTTCATCTACTTAAACCTTTTGTTCTTATTATATCATACAAGTACATGCATATGTAAAAAAAACACTGCCCACACACATGGTATGACTAATTAGAACAGAGTCTGTATAGCTGATGGGAAAAACCCAGAAGAACTTGATCTTACATAAGTTGCCTTGTATAAATTGATCCTCATGGGATGACTAGCCTTCAGAATATGTTTACTCAGTCCGTCTCCTACAGCCTGCATGGCCTTCCAGTTCAAACTGTATTGATATAGATGTTGAGTTCTAGAAAAAAACACGATCTGGGATGATTTTTTTTATTAACAGCAAAGTTACATCCAGGATCTGGAACAAATTCATGCTTTTCAACAGGTTGCATGTTAGTATGTTAAATCCTTAACCTAGACTATCACAATATCTCAGCTATCTCCATAATTAGTGTGTCTAGCCAACAAGTCTTCCAAATGTCACTTTTGTTTCAAATCCAACTAAATTTACCCAAGACATTTATTTCAATGAATAGAAGTACATGTACGGCAATTCCAACCTTTATGCTCGTAGCAGATGACATAATATGGTAACCGGAAACACAAACAGACTGAAAATCTCCCATGAGATTCTAGTGTTACTGCCAACAAGAAAGCTGATACAAATGTAATAAAGAGTACATCAATTTGCCTATTCCATTGACTGTCTCCAGCCACTTCATTTGTTCCACCATGTTTCCACTCTACATTCTCTGCGGTGTCGTTATGTCCTGGCCACGCTTTCGCAGTGTCGTACTTGTGATGCAGTTTATAACAAAAGTGTTGAATTAATGGGGCCCCACATGACCGTGTATGTCATTTAAATTTGAGTCATATGTTTGGCAGATGAAGAAGTTCATTTGAATGCAGAAATCTATTTTTGTTAGAGTAGTGATAACAATGTTTTTTTTCTTTTGCTTAATATTTATTTTATGTATGTAATGGCAGTCTATACTAATAATCATTTACCACCTAACAACAGCAAGTTATTTACCAGTAACATGACTTTAATAAATGATTTCATTGTAATGTTATATTTATCCATATAAGTGGATAGCTGTTGTTGCCTCACAGTTACACTGTAACAATTGAAATCATCAAAATGACATGTTATCAGTATAATAAAAATTACAGTATCAAAAGTTTTCACTGGACTGATAGGTTTGGCAAGATCAGTTCCTGTGATCGTTCATTCACCTTTACAACAAGTGCAAGTTATAAAACTGATCTCTCTCAATGGAGTGTTTTCTATATCATAACCAGTGATTCATGGCTGATATATCACTATTATCAGTGACTATGATACATGTATGCTCTGTCTTTTGGAAAGAAGACATAAAGATTACATAACGAGATCCCCATAATACTGATTATATTACATTTTAATTTAAAACGCATAATAATCAGTATTCTACAGGGTCTTGTTAACTAATCTATTACAACGTATAATTGAGTTTACATACAGGGAAATTATTTTCTTTTGCAACAGAAAACATTGAAGAAAACAAGTAAGCACAAGGATTCAAAGTGTTATTTATGATTACAAGTAGGTACAACAAGTCATAAAGTTCTTAAAATATACCACCTTATGAAAAGAAAAGAAAAAAGAAAAAGTCACATGTACCGTAATACTTCAAACGAACAAAACAAATTTAATAATAGTCTAATAATATATTAATACCAACAAAATCTTCAAGGAACAGTGACATAGCAGTGTGTGTTGCTTCATGACATAGCAGTGTTTTGCTTCATGACCTAGCACTGTGTGTTGCTTCATGACATAGCAGTGTGTGTTGCTTCATGACATAGCAGTGTGTGTTGCTTCATGACATAGCAGTGTTTTGCTTCATGACCTAGCAATGTGTGTTGCTTCATGACCTAGCAGTGTGTGTTGCTTCATGACCTAGCAGTGTGTGTTGCTTCATGACATAGCAGTGTATTGCTTCATGTACTAGCAATGTGTTTTGCTTCGTCATCATTCATATTACTGAGATTATGTATTAGTCTAATTTGTACTGACACCACTTCCTGTTGAACAGTATTATTGTGTGAATCAATTTGATAATTTTTGGCATTTTGGATCACAGACTTACTTTGAATATCTGCATTTTTACTTATAGCTGCTGTGTTTGAAAAGCATTCTGTGGAGAAGTTGAAGGTGTTTTATTATGTTAAGTACAAATTGTTACTTAGCCTATTCATTATTTGTTTTTACCATAATAGACAATGTGTCAATAGTGAGCAACACATTTTTGTAATTATTATTATTTTATTCTGAATTCGTATTTGTGTGTATAATACAATGTTCTGTTTAGTTTTTGTAGAATAAGAAAAAGAAAAAACCCAAATCAAACAACGAACGTGGTATAATGTGAGCAATTTATGAATGATAGTATAAATATTTCAATATGATCAGAGGTCATAACCTTTCAGAATTTAGATCAGTAAACCACATGTAAATTTAAGGAAACTTATCCAATGGCTATATCCTCCACCGTGGAAATAACTAATAGATCCAAACTGTTTATTAATAAAACAAAAAGAGTAGCCTACATTTTGTATGTGACAACAGCTGCTTTGTACTAGTTATATACCTTATGTATGACACCAAAGTTTCTTGACACTAATGTCATGACCTTAATGGATAATTTCATTGCTTCAACAGCATTTAGTCCTCAAGCTAGAAGCAGAACACTTCTAATGACATACTAAGGTTTGAAGAAACTCACCCAATTTTTTTAATAGTTTTTTTTAAAATAGAATTTTAATTTTTTTCTGGTTCAGCATGCAATTCTGAGAAAGAAAACATCTTCAATCATTGTGGCCTCAGTCATGTCATCAAAAGTGTTCTCACTCTTGGTGTAATTGTGTTGCTAAAAGTAGACAGGAACTGTTGCTTCATTTTTACACCATGACAACTTAACAAAAAATAAATTAACAATCTGAAAATAAACATGCAAGTTGTTATCCACTAAATTGATTGTGGAGGCAGTATCTAGTTCAGTATTAGTAGAACATTTTTCCATAGTACAAGTGGAAGAGACTGTAGAATCAATTTCTTTCTGTTAACCCGTTCATCATTGTTAGAAATACCATGTGCCAGGGTTCCCGCACTCATTAAAAACCTGGAAAAGTTTGAAATTTGCATTTTGAAATTTTGTTTACAACTGAGAAGTCGTAGAAATGTTTCGAAATTTCTGCATTGGCCGAGATGTTTTCAATCATGCTTATCAGAATGCAAGCGATCACTTCTTGTGATGCTTTAAGTCCCTGAAAACCATGTTTTTCACCATTGAAAGCCTTTGATTTCTTCCTCCCTAAAGAGTACAAACTCTGCCTTTTTATGCAGGTAGAACATACAGTTTTTCCAGATTTCAGTTTTAGCTAACGACAGTGTGATACATCTGTACGTTTTTACAGATATGTCATTAAATTTTTTGAAAAATTACAGAAAAGTCATGGAAATGTTTTCAAATTTGATTCTTGGAAGTCTGCAGGAACCCTGATGTGCATATGGGTAGCTGCAAAAATGTGTGTAGATAATTTTTTAAATGCAGGTAGTTATTTGAACACATGCAATCATTGCATCTGTTGTTGGGTTTTTTGTTTTTGTTGTTTTTTGCTTCTTTTTTTGTTGTAATTATTAACTTGATTACATCAGGGGATGAAATTCAGGTTCCGTCTGAGAATATACTATCCCTTTAAAGATATTGATGATTATAAAACTAACATAATAGTAATAAATTATTTGGTGAATACTATCAGTCCCAACAAAAAATGAGCCATTTATATTTGCTATTATGTGGATTTTCGACCAAAAAAAGTACCAAAACATATTGTTCACTGATTTCTCTTAGTTAAGCCGTTAAAATTTTCTCCAGCTATGAAAGAATGTACATTTTCGTTTTTCTCTGTCATACACATTTCACTGGCAGTTCCATTACACCACTGTATTCATCGCACAGTTTCAAATTGAACGGCAAAAGAACTATAACACATGTACTGCTCACGTAAACTTACTATGTTGCGCTACGTTAAACAGCACAACAACCAAGTGCTTGTGTATCGGTGTACGGTGCAAGTGGAAGTAGAATTGAACGCACTTAGTCTCGTTCAATAAGATAATTTCATTCATAAAATTAGTGGTTTTATTTTAACGAGAATAGCAGTTGAACAAGTGATACAGAATATCCACAAATGGATTTCGCTAATCCGTGTTTTATTACAACTTTCCTGATGGAATACTAGAAGATTAGTTTTAATATTCCGTTTAAAAAATAAGTATTTTCGGAATAGCTTATATTTCGACCCATGTTACAACTTACATACTTGTTAATATGGGAAAAACACACCAAAAATATATCATAGGCATATAAAGTGATTGCTATAATCAATTATTAGTATTAATCTTTTCACTAGTTTTCTTTGAGCAAATTCTTCCAAATAATATCTGTATATATAACAGTTGAAGGGAAATTGATTTTACTGAAATACCATAAGGTAAAATAAAACACTCATGAATTGCAGCAAGATTCAGGATTATGATTGCATGTAAAGATGTTGGTTACAGGTAGTCAAAATGAATAACAGTAAATTCAGCAGGTAGTTTAAAAAATAAATGTTTCAAACACAGGCATATCCAGTAGAAGGGTGCAGAAGTGAGTTTTTAACATATTCTTTGCTTTTCTTTGTTGTAAACAAATCCCCTGCTGTGTGCAGTTCCTTTTTTTAACAGACACTATTTCACACCGTTCCTTTCTCAGATTCCTCAGCCATTGTTTTTGTTGTTTTTATCCAATCAAATCATTCATGTAGGCTCCAATTGTTAAATATTAAAAGCAGCAGTGGGGTCTTCTATTTGTATGTGCAGTTTTCACACACAGTACATAGACTGAACCACAATTTTAAATATATACCAGTTGTCAAACATTCAGTAGAATGGAAAATGACCCATTGAGTCCACCAAAAGGGATCAATACAATGACCATCTCCTACTCAATTACATACTTTATAAATCAAAATTGTATATTTCTTAGTCTAATAAGTTTATTTTCTAAACTATTTGGAGATCATACACCTAAATTTTAATTCAAAATTTCCAGTCTGTTCCAGATTAAATCAAATTTAAGAAACAAAATCTTGCATTTAAAATAGAAAACTGGCCCCTAAGGAGCAATTGTTTCTGTGGGAAAGTAGATATAAAAAGTCCCTTGCTACTAATCAGAAAGAATAGCCTATATGGTGGTAACAGGTTTCCTGTAAAGACCACGCATCACAAAACACATGTCTGACACCTAATACTAGTAATAGCCACTGAATAAAACAATGTGCTTTATGTTATTAAACAATATCTTTTTCTTTGTAAAAGCCGAAAAACTATTTTCAAAAAAATTACCATTATTAGAACTTTTTAATTGAACAACAATCTGGCAAATGGATTGGCACTTAATTACCAAGAGAAGACAAAAACAAAAAATAAAAAAACAAAAATGTAAAAGTATTTCCTATCATTTCCCAAAGAAAGTAATGTAAATCGAAGATTGACTATACAGATCTCCTTATTATTCTGCTTGATTTAACATCCCAAAAATGATGCCAGTATGATGATGTAATGCGTAATTACAGCAAATAATAATTATTGGAATTCCTTATTGCATCGTTAGATAAGCATCCATAATAATCATTCCTTACTCTGTGGTAGACTCCTTCTGTGACTAATGAATGGAATAGCTAACTTCAGAAGCTGCACTTTGAAGGCTAGGCCTCTAGGCTGGCTTTTTCATGTCAGTTATTATGCTCATCTGTAGTAAAGATCCTTGCCCCATGTCGAGTCATGGTTAATTTGTACCAAGTGGAACTATGTTTAATGGTAGATGTTTATGTCATATAAGAAATTGTTATTACTGCAGTGCAAATAGGCCTGTATTTTACTTCTCCCTTCACCATGATGAAGAAATTGAAATAGATTTTTACACATCCACTGCAGATTTACATGTGTTTGATTTGATGTGATTGACTTTGAGACATGAATGTACATGAATGTGTAGGTTGTAAATAGACTATAAAAGTAGGATTTTCTAATTATGTTGGATGGATTTAAATGTGAGTGAATGAGTAAGGGAATGATTGAAAGAATGAATAAATGAATGAATTACATTCTAGACAATGAAGGAATGAATTAAGGAAGAAAGGAAAGTTAAGCAACATCATCTTAAGCACATTGCTGACTATCATGTATAAGTGTAGTTCTATGTAAAAGATGGAAAATGAAGTCCAAACACATTAGGAGATAAGTCCTACATTAAAAACTGTTTGGATTCATACTCACAATTATCTTAGAACCTTATAGGTTTTCTCACAACATATTACAGCTGAAACATGCACAGCAACGGCAAATACATTTGCCAGTGCAATGCAGTTTTCAGCAGAAAAAGCAGCCACAGGCCATTAGAGCTGATGAAGAATTTTGATTATTATAATTACTTAGAAATCTCTTCACTGTACACCAACTATTGATTGCAATCAGTGCTCGGCTCAAGGGTCAGAATTTTGGGCAAGGTGGCTTGTTTGCTATTCTATGGGAGCATCTCATCTGCACATTAACTCATTCAGATGTGGCAGTTTATAGTATCTATTCCCTTTGGTGAACCCATTAAGCCATTTCCTGTTGCATTCAGTGGTCCACAACTGATAGTCAAAGGCTGTGGTAATGCATTGTGGTGGCATATAAAAGACCCATTCATGGGTTGAAATTTATTGTTTGGTGGGCATAATAATTATTATTGCCTTGTGTGACCTTGTGATATCTGAGGACACAAAAAAAGAATGTAAAGTTATTTTTAATGCATGACAACAAATATGATGCCACTGTTTATTGCTTGTGACCAAAAAGAAAAGCCTTTTTTGTCAATAGACCATGTGGTGCAATTACAATTAGCTAATTTAGCTTTTGCTTAAACTATGCTTTGCTTGTTTACCTATCTTTTATATATATATATATATATATATATATATATATATATATATATATATATAAAATAAAAATGTAACTGTCACATTGTTGTAAAATAAAGTAAAA
>JAULBS010131028.1:0-13406 GCA_032355785.1 Symmetromphalus regularis
GAGATATTCATTGGCATGCTTATATATCCTGCAGAAGATTTTTCCATTCCTTCAAATCACCTAATCCACTTTTACCAAAAAAATCATCAAGTACAAGAACGTGTGATGATTGAGTGTCTATTTTCTTCACCATGTTGAATTTGTGAAGTGACTCAATAAAATGGGTATGGTACATTTTATTGTGGTAGTTTCTCAACAGCATTACGGTAATGACCATGCTGTTCTACTGCAACCTGGTGTTCTAAGAAGAAATAATACAGATTGTTCATTTCGATGCTCTGTGGCAGTGCAGAAGATTTTTCCTTTTCACCGAATCACTTAATCCACTTTTACCAAAAAAATCATCAAAATACGAGAACGTGTGATGATTGAGTGTTTATTTTCTTCACCATGTTGAATTTGTGAAGTGACTCAATAAAATGGGTATGGTACATTTTATTCTTGTTTCTTAATAGCATTATTATTAGTAACAGAGCAGAAGATTTTTCCATTTGTCCGAATCACTTAATGTACTTTTACCAAAAAAATTATCAAATACAAGAACGTGTGATGACTGAGTATTTTCTTCACCATGTTGTATTCGTCAAGTGATTCAATAAAATGAGTATGGTAATTTTATTGTGGTAGTTTCTCAACATCATTACGGTAATGACCATGCTGTTTTACTGCAGCCAGGTGCTCCAAGAAGAAACAGTATAGATTGTTCATTTAGATGTTTTTTGGCAGTTACAGTGCAGAAGATGTTTCCATTTCTCCAAATCACTTAATGTACTTTTGCCAAAAAAATCATCAAATACGAGAACGTGTGATGATTATCTATTTTCTTCTCCATGTTGAATTCGTCAAGTGACTCAATAAAATGGGTATGGTAAATTTTATTCTGGTAGTTTCTCAACAGCATTAATGACCGTGCTGTTTTACTGCAGCCTGGTGCTCCAAGAAGAAACAACACAGATAGTTCATTGAGATATTCTTTGGAATGCTCATACACAACAGTTTCTACAAATACCTCATTCATCGACTCTATTTTCTCAGCAAGATGTTCTGAAATAAATCATTTAAATACACATACTAGAAACAAAAGAAAACTTATACATGTAAGATGATTACTAGATAGTTATAATGATAAGGTTTGTTTTTGTTTTGTTTAAAGGATTCCGGACAGCAACACATAAGTAGTGCTTAATGAATTCGTTTGGTGTCAAAAACTGCATTCCTAAAACGTGCAGTCTTCTGCGAAGTATCGGTCAGCTGCGCTTCCAAGGTTTGGGTTAAAAACTGAAGTGGGTGGGACTAAGCATAGAAATGAACCAAAGCGAGGCTACGCGTCATATAAGAGTTAATAAGAGAGTCGCAGACTTCCAGTACTAATGCTACACACGTGTTCAGATTTCTTGGTTGTCCATTTCAGTGGATATTAATTATTTTTCACAATGGTGTTCACAACTCACTTGCACAGTTTGCAATTGTTTTACAAAAGTGAGGTCATAAAGTTGTCACCAATTAATAAATTCCATTGGAATTGAAAAGAAAATGAAATAGGTGCTCGTATGTTTATTATCATCTACATGTCCATACAGCAAATGTCATGGTCGTACATATGCAAACCCACTATGTTCTTCCAAAGAAAAGGCTTCTCTTATCTTCCTCACACAACAGAAAGGAATAACTTTTCTTCGACCTTTTCCTAGTCTGTGCCAAATCAACCAAGTGAATCTCTTATGTGCAAGATGCCTTTAGAGTCTGCAAAAGAAATTTTTAATATTACCTCAAAAAAAAGAGTTTGACATTAAAATTTGCTAATATTTCATTGATAATTATGCAGTTCTATTTTCTTCTAAATAAATTTTTATTTTTAAAAAAGTAGACATTTTGGAAGTGCATTTACAAAAATCACTTAATCCACTTTTACCAAGTAAGTCATCAAATACAAGAACGTGTGATGATTGTTTATTTTCTTCACCATGTTGAATTTGTGAAGTGACTCAATAAAATGAGTATGGTAAATTTTATTCTGGTAGTTTCTCAACAGCATTAATGACCGTGCTATTTTACTGCAGCCTGGTGCTCCAAAAGGAAACAGCACAGATTGTTCATTGAGATATTCTTTGGCATGCTTGTAAAAACAGTTTCTACAAATACCTTATTCATCAACTTGATTTTCTCAGCAAGATATTCTAAAATAATTCAAATACACGTACTAGAAATGAATGAAAACTTATACATGTAAGATGATTACTAGATTGTTATAAGGATACGGTTTGTTTTTGTTTTATTTAACCTTTAGACTACTGAATTAATTTTGACAAACGTCTGGTTGAGTGGGTATTTGCTTTCCTGCACACATTATGAATGGAAAACCCAATAAAAACCTAAAATAACTTCTGTGCATGGACTAAATATTATTGTTATTGTAATTTTTGTTTATTGTAATTATGGTTTCTGCAATATTTGTTGCCATATTTTTGAACTAAAAAATCAACAAAGACTGCTATATATGCATGCCATTATAATTAGTGGTTGGCTATCTTCACCAATATCTTCACCTACTGTGTCACATTGGCCAAATTTTTTGTACAAAGTGAAAATTAATTAAATTCCCTTCCATATCACAATTTTCGTTGGTGGAAAAACGATCAAATAAACAATCAAAATATCAATCAGAAGTAGCTATTATGTCCTCAATGGGAGCACAACGTTACTGGTTGCATAAATTTTGCCAATAAACCTTTTTTTCAAACGAAAATTGTAAAAAAAAGTTCTATGAACTTACAGGAAATAAATCTGCAATTTCGTAGTTTTTTTATAGATTTTATTTAGGGGAGGTAACACCAATGTGCCCTGAAAATAAAGTATCACAGCACACTTATTTTTAAAGGTTAACTGTGGTTATAACACCATGGCTAGATACATGTGTGTAGCCTTCAGTGTCTAGAAGGTTAATGACACAACAAAAACTCACCCCTGTTTATCTGGAGACTAGCCCCTATATCTAAGGTCTCAACCAGTGTCAGCATATTGGTCCAAGGCACATACGGATGCAACACCACAGTTGCTACATTTCCTATCCAAGCAGGTCTTCTGTTAGAAGGAAGTCATGATATCACTTGCTGCCGAGAAAGTTGTTGACTGCTTCATTATGACAGCAAGTGTTTATCTTTGTGATTCACCATATTTGTTATCTTTTGGCAGAGTTTCGCAAACCCCGATAATAAGATTGAAATGCTTGTTCCTTCCTCAAAGGTTTTATGGGCTTCTTTTAGTGTCATCTCCATGACATGCCAGGATTCGTGAGTTTTCAGGCTCACAGATGCTAGAGATGGGTCAGTCCTTGATATATCACCACAGAAGAACTCTGTCACCTTCTGCACAGTCTCCATCCACAGAGCATCTGATGGACTTTCATCGTCAAAAGTTTGCGAACGTTCCTTCGTGAAGTTGAAGCTGATCCCATCCTTCTGCCGGATTCGTTTGACATTCTTTTGTCCTATATTTGCAGAAAAAAGAATGCTACCAAGAATGGCCCTTTTCAAAACATGATGCTTTTTTTTTTCTCTTCTTCCAACTCCTGGTATTTTTCCCCCAACTTTCTCAAGAACTACTGCATAGTTCAGTTTTTTCTGTGACAAAGAGGGAGGAATCTATCTGCTAGGGCCCAATTCTTGTGGGGAGACGTTTTGTCCACCAACCGCTCATTCACCACTGCAAACTTAGCTGGAGTCTCAGGCAAGTTTTCTCTGAGCTATCTGAGGTATCACTCCCGTTTCTGGAGACTTGCCCCTATATCTTGGAACATGCAATCTGAATATCATGCAGTTTTCTGATGGAAAGATGTTAAAAATTCCGCTACTCTAACCTTATCCCTAAAATAGTGAAGACACGTATAATATCATTTCTAAATTATACCATAACCTTTAAGAGCATTCAAATGTTCTTTAGTACTCTTAAAAAATTAATGACATACCTTGATGACAGAGATTTTCATCAGTACCTACAATCTGTTGGAAATGCCATGATGAGGACATTTCTGAAAATAGATAATAGGTGGATTTACCTCTGAACCACTAAGATGTTTCACTTGTTCAATTAGTGTTCACATTGTAAAACGTTTCCACATCAACCAGTTCACACATATTAAAACATTTCATCATCAACCAGTATTTATCACTGAGATGTTCATATTTCACTTGTTCAGTTAGTGTTCACATTGTAAAACATGTTTCCACATCAACCAGTTCACACATATTAAAACATTTCATCATCAACCAGTATTTATCACTGAGATGTTCATTTTTTCACTTGTTCAGTTAGTGTTCATGTTTTGTCTAAGATCCAAATTTTGTACAGGGCTTATTTCTTGTTGGACTAGTCACTGCGAACTGCAGAAGGTTTCTATGCATTTTTCTACAGAATATTATCTCCTGAGACTTCGGCGTGTGGGTACTAAATTTTGAATAGGGGAGACACTTTGTTTCACCATCTTTATGGTATTGTATGGTAAAAATACATAACATTTTTTAGGGGTAGGGATATCAAAAATAGACACAACTTTTGTTCAGATGAACATAGACAGTGAATACACATAATGTTGGTATTGGCACCCTCTATTCATAGCCATATATAATATTTAAATCAGGTCAAAAGGTCATTGATTTTGGACAAAGCTTAAAATATTCTACCCAATCATTTATGTTATTGCTACAGCTTAGATTAGTAATTATGTTTTTGGTAACACCTCAAAATGTGTTTAATAGATACCCTAGAGTAAATTTAAATCACCAATGTTCAATTATTTAGTGAATTTGACTTTCTGTGATAAATAAAAAAAGCGTATTTTTAAAATACATTAAAAGTGCTATTTCATAGAGCTCATAATAAGCATAAAAACTGGCCTCCAAGTTATCATACCTAAGTCCATTTTTGTACTTATAATGTTACATATCCAATTTTAGCTATCTAAATATTTTTGTACATATTTAAGAACATGCTAAAGCTAAGATTTGATATTTAAAATATTACCTGAATTTACATTTATACACAATAGTGACCATACACCAATAAATATATACATTTTCATCACTGACATTGAAAATTGTGGATTGATGTATACAGCGTACAAAGTTTGTGTAAATTGTTCATCTTACATGTAATACACATTCTATGCCTTTCATATACATTTATTGCCGTGGGCTATTACTAGCATATTATAAAATCACAATATTAGAAATTTGTGCTTTTTGGTTTGTGCTTCACATGTAGGACTAGCTGTATATTACTTCAAGAGAACAAGAAGTTGTGATGTAATAACAGCATTAAACAAGTTTGGTCTGAACATCTTGTAGCCAGTTCACAGATGTTGCCATATATGATCAGTGCTGGACATCACAAATATGGAATGTGCCTCGTTAACTACTTAGAGGACTTGAGGAATCTACCAGAGAAAACACCAGAAATAGCTGAAGAATGTAAATGTTGATCATTCACTGTAAAATGAGCAGATGGGAAATTCAACTGTATGTGAACAGATCATGTTCCTGAATGCAGTCAAAACTGTGATGTAAAAGGAAGATCTGGAATGGCTGGATTGAACGGATTAACAATGTTGATCATTCACTGTAAAACGAGCAGATGGGAAATTCAACTGTATATGAACAGATCATGCTCCTGAATGCAGTCAAAACTGTGATGTAAAAGGAAGAACTGGAATGGCTGGATTGAACGGGTTAACAATGAAAGAAGAAGCACAAGAGAAATGGTTCTTGACACCCTTTCACAACTGCTGTTTCATCTGCATTAAAATACTCATCAGATACATCTCACTGTGAGGATAATTCTGCAACAACTAAACATCTACTCAATGCCAGAGAGAGGATCACTTGTGTGATCAATGATAGCATAAATCCATTTACAACTGCTGCCAAAGATCTCTTCAATATCACCACTGAGGAGAACAAATGTAGATGTCTACTAGATGCAAAATAGCTCGGGTGGAAAGCTCTTGAAAATTATCTTACAGGGAAAAGTTAGTCAATGGAAATAGTTGAACTAAAAATGTTTGCTAGTATGCATGGAAAGAAGAGAAAAAAAGAGCAGTGTAATACAAATAAAGAAACAAAAATCATTTCTAAGAGCAGCAACAAAAGAGGAAATATTTCCAGAACTAATCAAAATTTGCAACAGCACTGAGAATGATTTAACATGAAATTGTTAATACGGTCATCCATTAGCACGAAATTTGATGTTTCTTGTATTTGGAAAGCAGATCGGAGAATGTGAAGACCTGAACAACTTGAGAGAAAATATATATGCCAGAAAAAAAGACCTCAAAAGTTTACAACCAACTGATGATGCTTTCATACAACATGTAAAGTGTGGCATTTTGCAGACTTCAATTTGTGTTAGAGTAGATCAACAAAATCCTAGACTTCCTGATCCTTTCATTGTGGATTTGGATCCTGTGAACTCATGTGCTCATGTGGTGGAAAACGGGAATCATGCTTATTAACTGTCACGTCTTTGACTGATATGGACAACTAATTATAAAAAGAAACCTGTGACAATTAGTTCCTGTTTGTATACTGTTCAGCAACACAGCTTGAAACTAAACATTGAACTTGTTTAAAAGACCATCATGATCTGCACGTTAATAAACACAGATAGAAACTAGTCACTGAAATCAGACAACTCCATCTTGAGAAATGGCCACCATCTTGGATTTTGGGATGTTTTATCTATATATAGATGTGTGTGAAAATAGCAGAAAGTGGATTGCATGTAAGATGAATAATTTACACAAACTTTGTATGCCGTATACATCAATCCACAATTGGTCAACATTAATGATGAAAATGTACATTTATTGGTATATGGTCGCCATTGTGGATAAATGCGAACTTAGGTAATATTTTAAATATCAAATTTAGCTTTTGCATGTTCTTAAACATGTATAAAAATGTTTATATGGCTAAAATTGGATATCTAACAATATTATAATGTTGAAAATGGACTTATTTTTTATATCCCTACCCCCAAAAAGTATATTTGTATCCCAAATCTATGTGTGATGGTGACACTTCAATTGTATTTCTGTGTGCAGATAGTTTAGGCCTCAAATCTAGATGTGTTGTATTATTACATGCAGATAATGTGCTTACCCTAAATGTAGGATTTTAATTGTAGTATTTGTTGATTTTTGACACTCTGGCATACACTTTGTAACTGTTGGTCATAACCAGTCGCCATCGCTGTCTGTTTTTCACCGGGCACACCTGGCGAGTGTTTAGTAAAAGCCAAAGCAAACACGCCCAACTAAGTTTTTCCTACCCTATTTATATTCGTGGTCTACAACAAAACAATTTGACCGGTGATGTCAAAAAGATTTGACCGCTGACTTATAAACTAAAGTACACTTTCTGATCGGAACTCTTCGTATATTGGCAAGATCTTCCGAACGGTAGACTTTACCTATCAGTGCTCGGAAATGACGTCACACTTTGAATACAACTTCCAAACCTGAAATAATCTGCATTTCCAAAACCCTAATATTCTTACTTTGTATACTTGGCAGTCGTTTCTAAACATGCAGTCTGATTCACCATTTAATACTGGATATTCTAATGTAACTCACATAGACTACAGTAATGTAGGCCTAATGCGTCAAATATATTCTCAAACACTGAAACTGTTAACTTCAACAGTAATATAATAATAGATATCATCTCTATAACATGGAACCGCAACATTGCCCTTCTCTCTCTCTTTGTCTTGTTCCAAGACATAAAATAAACACACTTGAATATTTAGAGGAATGCTAAATAATAACGACAAAACACCAGATGAGATGAAGAAATGATACTTATTATTATTATTTTTTTTTTTTCCTCGTGCAAAATACATGACACAGATTCCCAAATATTACCATTTTCTCAATATAATTTGATTGAGTGAAAACCTGGTGGATTCATGCTCAGTTGCATGATAAGCCATACAAACTAATTGTAGGTGTTCGTTCCAGTCTCGTTGGTTTTCTTGTACATAAGCACTTAGCATGGTTTCTAAAGTGCCGTTCATCCTTTCGACCATCCTGTCTGATTGGGGGTGAAATGGTGTCGCGCATGTTTTCTCTATAACGATGGGCTCGTCTGTATGTGGAGCCTGGATACGGATATGAGTTCCATCTATCACCCCGACAACACCCGGAAACCCTGCAGCTTACATGAATGCACCAAGATGTCTTTGCACATCATGATGGTTTAAAGGAAGGTTTATAAACCGTCTAATAAAAACAAGTGTCGTCATGGCATTTAAAGTTTTGGATATTATTCTGCTAAAACTCGTCTGAGAAAGCCCAAAATTGTTGACACTACAAAGTTGCATCTTACCTGTTGCCAGGTATGGTAGAGGCTACTTTCATCTCTGCACAGATGGCATTATTACGTAAAGTATTTGCTGAGACAATGTCCCTGATCAAATCTGTAATGAAAATTTTCCCACATCGATATAACCGAAAGCGTTTTAACAATTCCTTATCACTATAAATACTTTAAGAAATTGGTTCTTTCTCTGAATATTCTTCTGTGTCTTCCTCCAATCCCTATTACGGCAGCCATTTTGTCCAAGATAAAAATTCTTAACTCAACTTGAGAGTCCTTCATATCACCTAACTTTTTCTCAATTCTAAGAGTAAATCTGAGAGCAATTCTTACATTTAAGAGAAATTCTTCCATTTATGAGGGATTCTAAAATATAAAAATAGAAATTCTGAGAATTTTCGTACATTTAAGAATCTTTATAAATACTGGCCCAGGTCTTTTTATTCCTTTTTTTTTTCAACCCCTTTTTGTTAGTATTGTAGATTCAGTAAGAATACTAAGATTCAACTTTTAATTGGTATTTTGTTAAAATCCTTTCAAGTCCTGAGAAGTAAGTCCAGACACACTCCAGTGTGTGCTCCTTGCTCTTTGTAGTTCTAGATCTGTTTGTTTCTTCCATCTTCAATTTGGGCCACGTTTTTTTAGGAAATGTTGAAACCACTCAAAACTTAGAGGCTTTTCATTTTACCTTTTGCCTAAATTTACTTGTATCCACATCCATAAGAAGACGTGTTTTAAATGTTCAGAAATACTTGCTCCTTGGTTTAAAGAAAAAAAAGGATTTAATGACTTCACTGCTGATGTGTTCACTGATCCTGTTATTTAAACTTGCCTAATGCCCAAGTCACACTCAGAGATACAACAACTTATGACAATCTATGATCGTCTACGACTGGATCATGGACAATCGTAGAAAAATTGTACAAGTTATGAAAATTTATGAAATTAATATGA
Source organism: Symmetromphalus regularis (assembly GCA_032355785.1). NCBI lineage: Eukaryota > Metazoa > Mollusca > Gastropoda > Neomphalida > Neomphalidae > Symmetromphalus > Symmetromphalus regularis. The sequence goes on from JAULBS010131028.1 coordinate 9,327, forward strand.
ATATGTAAAATAATAATGCAAAAATTAACTGGAGTATTATTATTTTACATATTCATATTAATTTCATAAATATATATTTTTTTTAACAGAAGGCGGCACTCCCGTAGTAGGAGCAGACATGGACAACGTTCAAGAAGCAAGGAGCATTACCGATCCAGTCGATCTGCTCGATCACGATCCAGAAGCAGATCACGGAGACGATCAAGAAGTCGGGGTCGGGACCGTGAATCCAAACGAAGAACCAGAAGTCAAGATAGAGGACTGAAACAAAGATCACGAAGCAAAGATCGGGAGTCAAGACGAAGATCAAGGAGTCGAGATCATAGCAGCAGGGACAAAGGTAACAAATTACTAGCAACATGGAGTAGGATATGTCATTTAAAAGTGGACATTGTGATGTTTTTTAAAACAATTTGTCTAGTGGGGTGGGGTTTACCATCCTCAGGACTGTAACAAGTTTGAGGTGGTGGCAAGGTGGCAGTTGCATCCCTAGAAAAATAAACAAATATGCATTGTCTGGGCCCACTAAAGAAGTAATGAGTTATGATGGCCACTTATAGTTATACACTAACTCAGTAAATGGGTGTAGCTACCATTATATTAATACAAGCATGCAGCTTCCTGGCTGTGTCTGGGTTTAGATGGTCATTTATGCTGACATAATCCCTTGTTTGTTTCCATCAGTGTATTTCCAAAGTTCAGCTTCAACTGAATTGTACAATAATTTCACTTTTTATTCACAGCAAAACACAGTGAAGACAGGACTGATAAACGAAGCAAGTCTCGGGAAAAGCGCAGCAATTCTAGAGATAAAAGAAGTCGGTCACAAGATAAACAGAGTCAGTCACTTGAGAAGAGCAACCATTCCGAGGAAAAGCAATACCAGTCGAATGACATAGAGAATATGAAGACTGACGAAGACATTAATTGTGCAGAACAACAGCATGAACATGAGAATGGTACTGAGGGTGTCAAGCCTGAGATGTGTTGAAGTGTTAAACCGGATCATTGAGGTAGCTTTTCTTACACAGGTAAGTGCTTGGCGTCACTACATTTATTCCTCACTGCTCACGCTTTCTTTCAGTTTCTCAGGTGAGTGATATTCTATATTACAGAACTTTGGGCACTTGTAAATAAAAACATTCTGGTTTATATATTTATATATACAGTCATATACTTTTAGAACGAACATGCTTATAACGAACTACTGGTTAGAATTAACTGGTCGTAAAGTCATGGTTTTTTAACATGATTTATTTCTCTGAATGTGTACAACAAACTACGGTCACAATGAACCAATGTCTTTGGTCCTTTGGTTTGTCCCCAGTGCCTTGCAGTTGGTTATAATAATATTTGACTGTATATATATATATATATATATATATATTTTTATTTGATAACTTTACATTACGAATTCTTCATGTCTGTCAGCTTATTAAGACCACTTTGTTTAAGAAATTCTAAATGGAAGTTTTTTTGGCAAAGTCTATGAACGTTAGAAAGTTTTCACAATTGGTTTCATCTATATTTAGGATAATTTGTGGTTGTTACTTGTGTACCTGTTGCACATAAATGTTCAAAGATCATTTTAACTTGATTAAGGTGCTGTGGTTATTGGCTTAACCTGACAAAAGATTGAAGGCAAGGTGCAGGTGTCATTTTGGTTTAGGTCTGTTTCTGATAAATTACAAGTGTTTGGTCATTGTAACTTGGGTCTGAGTTACATTTATGAAGTCCATCTGAATACTTTTATTGTTAATGTCTTGTTTTTAGATGGTACTAGATTCATCATAGCATTATATTTGTTACATTAAATCTGTAAAATTAGTCACCTTGTCACATTTATTGTGTCTATTAAGTGATTGTAACTGAAAATTTGGCAGTATGATGAATAGAGTACATACATTATATGATATATATATAACTGTTTCAGCATGTATTTCCCTCTGAAATTTTCTTTTTTAATTGGGTGACCCCAGTTTTATATTTTGTTTTATGTGTCTATCTCCACATTTTTAATTTTAGTAATAAAAATAAAAATGCAATTTTCTCTTCTTTTCTTTTTATTATGGCTGATGTATAAGATACATGTAGGGGTACACAGGTAGCAATGTAAGATAGAGGTAGGTTGTTATAGATTTAATGACCACCCAGAACAAAAACAAACATCGGCTATTGGGGGTCAGTGTATACAGTATACAAGTAGATCTAGAGTGTATCGTGTAGCAGTAGGAATGTATGTGGTAAAGTTAGGAGTATAACGTAAGGGTAGGAGTGTACAATGTAGAGGTAGGAGAGTACACAGTAAGGTTAGGAGTGTAATGTAAAAATAGTGTTTGTAGTAAGAGTAGGAGTGTATACATTAAAGTTGGAATGTACAGAGTAGTGGTAGGAGGGTACAAGTTATTAAGAGGAGTGTATATGGTAAAGATTGTAACGTAAAAGTGTAGTGTACCAGAGTAATATAGAAGTAGATATGGTTGAAGTGTACAGGGTAAAGATAGAGTACAATGTAGAGGTTTGTGTGGTAGAAGTGTACAGGGTAAAGATAGAGAGTACAGTGTAGAAATTTGTGTGGTAGAAGTGTACTGGGTAAAGATAGAGAGTACAGTGTAGAAGTTTGTGTGGTAGAAGTGTACTGGGTAACGATAGAGAGTACAGTGTAGAAGTTTGTGTGGTAGAAATGTACTGGGTAAAGATAGAGAGTACAGTGTTGAAGTTTGTGTGGTTGAAAGTGTACAGGGTAAAAGTGGAGTATAATGTAGAAGTAGATATGGTTGAAGTGTGCAGGGTAAAAGTGGAGTATAATGTAGAAATAGATATGGTTGAAGTGTACAGGGTAAAAGTGGAGTATAATGTAGAAGTAGATATGGTTGAAGTGTACAGGGTAAAAGTGGAGTATAATGTAGAAATAGATATGGTTGAAGTGTACAGGGTAAAAGTGGAGTATAATGTAGAAATAGGTATGGTTGAAGTATACAGGGTAAAAGTGGAGTATAGTGTAAAAATAGATAGATATTTTTAGAAATGAAGAGCAGTACAAATATGGCCGACTGCTGGACAAAAAGCCATTGTTCAAGGAATAGTAGTTTAAATATTTTTGCTTTATTATTTGTTTTAGTTGTAAATATTTGATTTTATTATCTCTAGACATGTTATATCTGGGTGTAATTTTTTTTAAAATATATTTTCACTTCTTAAAATGTATGCTACAATATATGTGCTTTAGTCACAATCCTTTTTTTTTCTTATTTATTTTTTATAAATACAAAGAAACATTATTATAAGATTCATTACATGTACAATATTTTTTTTGTTAGTATGGTTAAAAGACTAGTATTAAAGTCAAATGGTTGGTTATAAGATGTTTTTAATTTAATGTTTGGTCTTGTGTATGGTTATACGACATTATTAAAAGTATTAAAACAAATGATTGATTCTCAGGGATTTCTCCAGGCTTTATATGGTACCAATAACAGTCCCTTCCCAAAGACAAATGGCACTGAAAATTTCTCATTGCCCAAATTAAATTAATATAATTATATGGTTTATATAATATTACAGTTACATAAATTCAGTGGTGTGAAAAAAAGACCTTGCCAGTTATGATTAAAATCGCACTAATTTTCCCAATCCCTTCAGCCATAGGACCCTGGTGGATAAATCTCTCGTTCTGGTATAGTTTATATGATACTAGTTTTAAAAGTTAACTGTTTGGTTTTGTGTGTGATTATAATACTAGTTTTGAAGGTAAATGGTTGGTTTTGGTTTAGTTATGAGACATTAGTTTTGAAGGTAAATGGTTTGTTTTGGTTTGGTTATGAGACATTAGTTTTAAAGGTAAATGGTTGGTTTTGAGACATTAGTTTTGAAGGTAAATGGTTGGTTTTGAGACATTAGTTTTGAAGGTAAATGGTTGGTTTTAGTTTGGTTATGAGACATTAGTTTTAAAGGTAAATGGTTGGTTTTGGTTTGGTTATGAGACATTAGTTTTGAAGGTAAATGGTTTGGTTATGAGACATTAGTTTTGAAGGTAAATGGTTGGTTTTGGTTTGGTTATGAGACATTAGTTTTGAAGGT
>JAULBS010131039.1:0-13405 GCA_032355785.1 Symmetromphalus regularis
TTGACGTCCTATAGCCGATGATAAGATAAAAATCAATGTGCTCTAGAGGCGTCGTTAAATAAAACAAACTTTACTTTGTTCCCATATTTGTGAGGGAGTGGGGCAGGTCGCTTTTTGCCCGAATTTAAGGGTTTTAAAAGAAAATCTCCGAATCTCGATAACGTCTATTCACATTTATATTTAAGACTACTACACATTTTTACTGTCATGATTTTAAAGAACAAAACAAAACCAGACAAGAAACTTTACTTGTTTAGTCCACTCGCATGCTTGTCTTAGAAAAAATATGCTCATTTTGACCGAACGTCATCTTAATTTTCACCCGAATAAGACATTTGCTCCAGCTTTAGGGGTGAGGGGGCCAATTGCCTCTTGACCCCGAGCCCCATTTCGTACACCTATGTCAGATGTTTGCTAAAGATTAATAAATCAATGTGCTGTAGAGTGTCATAAAGATCTGAAATCGATGAGAGAAAAAAAAAGAATAACGTGGTGGCAATGAAAATTTGCAAAACGGGGTGCGAAATGTATATGAAAACGTATATAGTGTCTATCAAAAATTTAGTTTTTTTGTTAATAAACAACACACAATAACATAATTAAAAATTATGCAGTATCATAAACACAAACTCTCGATGCTAATACATAGGAATGCCATACTATACTGTGAGAACCTGGTTTTAATTTGACGTTTAATTATAATTGTAAACAGATTGTCACTTTAACCACCACAATACGAGACTCACGTAACCTTTTTTCATGTCGTTTTAGTAAATCTTCTGTGATTCTCGTTCCATCAAAAGATGTAAAAATAACTTGTGTATATTCCTTTGTGACTTTGTTACAGTTGTCACGTCGTAATTTAACAATTTGATTACTTTTGAATACAAGACAAACATGTGTTTTGCGTTCCCGCGCTTGTTAGTAGAAAAATGGCGGATTTGACCGTGACCTTTGTTGGCGGCTCGTGTCAGTTCCGGGTCACAGCTGTCAGACGATAATTATTGTGGTAATAAGCTAAATTTATAAGATTATTGTTTTTATTTAAATATTTATATAAATAAGGTCTTGATATAGTTTATGAAATTTATTTTCACTGGACATTTGTTTGGGGACAAAATTGTAAAGATTTCATTAATTATTTAGATTTTCTTTATCCATTAGTTTCCAGCTAAATCAGCCGCTGATTTCCCAGCGCACTGATTCAGCCGTCCCAGCACGCTGATTAATTTCCCTGATTTCTAGCTGACTTGGCTGAGTTTTACCATGGGTATATAAAGCGCAGTTTTGAAACTGACGAGAGTTTGGTTTTATCACCGAACAAATAAGTGTGGAAATATTGTCAATTTGATGGGTTGAAAATATATATTAGGAATTGACTTGGAATTAAATAGCCAAACCCACTTTTGAATAAATAACTAAAAACACATAAAAAGAAAGAATAATTCATACATTTATTTTAAGAATATTAAATAAAGGAAATTTATTTAGCCTTCACTATTTATGACCCAGAAGTGCTAAGGAATTTAATGTAAACAATTTAGATACTGTGTTTGCTCAGATTTTAAGTGATTGAATACACATAGTGATTAAAGTGGGATATAACTCAGTGTATTCAGTGTATATTTATAAAGAGATATAGCTGAAAGAGAAAAACATAGTGAGATGTTTTGAGAGATATTAAAATTGTGGTCCTGATACAAAGCATAGCTATGTGTTTATGAAAAATATTGAGTTTTGAAATTGAGACACATAGCGATTGAGATTGCGCTATGTGTATTTATAAAGAATATTGAGTGTTGAAATTGAGACACATAGCGATTGAGCTCTGTGCATTATAAAGAATATTGAGTGTTGAAATTGAGACACATAGCGATTGAGATTTCGTTGAGTATTTATAAAGAATATTGAAATACATAGCGATTGAGATTGCGCTATGTATTTATAAAGAATATTGAAATTGAGACGCATAGCGATTGAGATTGCGCAGTGTATTTATAAAGAATATTGAAATACATAGCGATTGAGATTGCGCTATGTATTTATAAAGAATTTTGAAATTGAGACACATAGCGATTGAGATTGCGCTGTGTATTTATAAAGAATATTGAGTGTTGAAATTGAGACACATAGCGATTGAAATTGCGCTCTGTGTATACATAGTTATTTGTTTAGTGGTTCTGTGTTTAATTATAAATCAGTACACAAAAACCTAAGTATATATAACATAATACAATATTCATACGTATTTAATAAGGAGAACAAACTTAAGTATATTCATGAAACATAAAGTGAGAGTTGATGAAACTATAGTTTATGATGTTTAAAAAATGTAGATAGTGTATAAATTAATTGCTTAAAGAACAGTTTTATTAATAGTATAAATTGATAATATTATATAAATGTGTATAAAGTTGTTAATAATATTATATAAATGTGTATAAAGTTGTTAATAATATTATATAAATGTGTATAAAGTTGTTAATAATATTGTATAAAGAGAGTTGTTAAAGTTTACATTTGTTAATTTTAAATAAATGGTGGTATTTTAAACGTTTTATGTTTTCTTTACCTTCTAGCATTAGTTTTATTTAAGCCATTCAGTGACGACTATACCGCTCGGTCGTCGCCATAAATCTTTCCAACCCTGTTCAGTTCAGTTCAGTTTGATTTTTGAACCATTCTCACATCCATTCGGTTCGGGCATGCCCGCCACGGGCCCAAGGTCTTAAGACAAGGGCACTGGGTCCGGGGCGAAAAAGAATAGAAAAAAGAGAGAAAAGAAAAAAATTGGGTGTTTATAATACTGCTTTAATAGAGAAAAAGGGGACTTTTTCTATTTTGATTTAAATGGCGAGGATGTAATAACATTTTAAGTGGTCTATCTAAAAAAGTAATTATATAACCGGAATTTATTTAAGTTTGAAAGCCCCAGAAAAATTTCCGGTAGTAAGACCAAGAGGTGCAGGACCTCGAAGGGAGGGGGGGTTTCCTAGGAGACCCTCATAGATTCGGGAATCAGATGCCGCTACCCTCCTAGAAAAAGCGGGGAGAGGGGGACCGACCCACCTATCAATTAGCCTACGCATACGCCCTAGCGCAGATCTGCCCTCTCCCCACTTCGTCCGGAGGACGTCCACCAACCCCCCAATCGCCGACGGACCCATCGGAGACTCCCCACTTTGGTCACAGAAGGAAGAGAAAAGAGTCTTGTCTGTCTGGATTCCTCTTCCTTGTTTGTGAAGGTGTTGCATGTCAGTTGTTGAAATTTTAGAAAGCTTGGTCGTCGTCCGTCCCAGAGGCAGTACAAAACGTATCTCCGAACTCATGAGGTGCTTGGTTTTCCAATGAGTCCCCAGATACCGTCACCTCTTTCATATATGTCCGACCGAACGTCCGGCACGATATATAATCGTGACAGTGTGCCCGGTCGGACACAAACCTGGGTAGCTGACTGCTGCAAAATCTTATAGTCCATAGTTGCCATCAGCCAGACTAACCAGGAATTACATACCTAATTAAAAAAAAAAAGGTTAAAACAACACGCCAAGATAAATATATAAAAATATGTAAATTTATTTGAATGGTTAAAAGATATTTATAATATTTTAAAATAGCTTCAGATTTTCCTGCCCGTAGTCTGCTGTCGATTTTGTTTTTTAATTAATTAGTTAAAATAGTTTTCCTGAAATTTAAAATGCATAGTAAAATATTAATTAAGACTATTTACAACATTAATATAACATAAAAAAAAAAAAAACATTGTATAAAACACAACACATTTGTCCGCCATCTTGTTCTAATTCTAAACAAACAAAAAATATATTTATTATTTTGCTTTTAAATTTAGATATTAAAGGAAAAGAATAGAATCTCCGGTTTACTCCTTTGGTCAGGAACCGCGGTTTCTATGTTTTATTTTTTGTTTATAGTTATTTGAAATAGTAAGGGAGGGGAGCGGTGTGTATGGGCAGACACCGACCCAGAGTAAGGGGGAATATTATATCAAGTCCCTTATTCAGTTATTGGCACTCACCCGTCCGAGACACGAAAGGGTCCCGTATTTCCAACCTTTATAAAGTTCACGTCTTATACCCCACTTCCGTCCTCGTTGTCATGGTTTCTTTTGTTTAAAGTATAGGTGTATTCACCGATATCTTACACTACTTCTTTCATACATACATAAAATTTGCATACTTAACATTATATTACTATAACATCAATGTGACAATACACAGAAACGTTGAAATCAAAGACAAACTCATTGTATATTATTTCTCACAACATCAAAAATATATGAAATAAAAGCATGATTTTGTCACTGAACATTATGTATCTACTGGGCTTTAAAAAAAAAAAAAAATTTGGAGTTTTCATAATTGTTCTGGTTTCTAATGCAACCAAGCTGAAGTTAAATGAGTGCCAAAATTGACAATTTCCCTGAAATACGTTTTTTTGTTAAATAACTTTTACTTAAAATCTATTTGAAAAAGATGAGTAATACGTAGAACCTTAGTCCAATATGTCATATATAGACATATTTTAAAAGGTAGCCGAGTTATAGATAAATAAAGACATTGTCATAAACATTGTCTTACTTAAAAATGACAATTGTTATTATTTTGCAAGTCAGCAACTAATTTTAAATACAATTATATTTTTTATATTACATTCTAATTATGTATGCCATCAATGGTGTAGATTAATTAAGTAAATGTTGATTTATAAATCCTTATTGCACATATATTAGTATTTAAAAAAATTGGGGTATGTATACATAAATGACTCTGTTATCGTTGTGACGATTTTACTGAGATCTTTTTTAAAGGATGGCTAATAATTTTTTAATAAATCTTTATAGTTCAATTTACTGTATTTTTAATTTTGGGGGTTGAGATAAATAAGTGATTTTTATGTTTGCCACTTTTGTAAGTAGTTTGCTCAAATATGTTTTAACAGATAGCTAATATGCTTCATATTTATGATATGTTACTTATAGTCATATTTTTAAAATTGTTTGAATTATAGCTAAAGATAGTCTGTCATATTAATGAAAACAATATTTTAATTATTTAACATTTTTTTAAATAATAAAAATGACAATTCTTATTAGGTGCAAGTCAGTATAATACTTTAAATGCAATTTATTTTCCATTCCATTCATATGTACCATTTGTGGTATAGATTAATTAAGTAAGAGTCAATTAATAGATCTTTATCTTCTAATCATGACTTTGGTGGCAGATATAGCCATTGGTATAGCCCTACTCCCCCACCCCAACCCAAAAAGAAAGATTAAAAGGTGACTAATTTGCTACAAAATAGTCATAACAAATGGAACAAAATCGTACCAATCATGAAGGATTATAGGGTGTGTGTCCATGGACTATATTTGTAATATCATGCATCTCAATAGCAATATTTGATATACCCTGGTAATGTTTTAAATACGATATTTCGTTAAGTTTTAATGCCAAGAGGCTGATTTTAATGTCAAATTAAAGCAATGATAGGAAAGAATACAACAAACATATTACTTGTAGTTGAGATGTTTTTGTCGAAGAGATTTGACAACACTGTACAAACTAGTACATGAGCCAGATACGTTAGTCGGTACATCTAAAGCTGGCAAAATGCCAGTTATTTCTTGTAAGGTACATGTTTGTGGATTAAAAACCATGCATTGATAGCTGTACGTCGTATAATAATCGGTACCCTCACAATTCTTTTCACCTTGATCATGGAACAAGTATTATATATCAAATGGAAGCTTAAGATCTGCTGGTTATTATGGTATATAGTAATGTAGGATTGAATTAGATAACCCATGATTAATTCATCATTAATTCAGCCTATATTTTTTTTCGGCAGCAAAGTACTCAAAAAAATAATTGCTATCATGCATGGTTTTTATCCACATACATGTACCTTACAAGAAATAACAATAGCATTTTGTCAGCTTTAGTGGTACCCACCAACCTATCTGGCTCGTGCACTAGTTGGTATAAGAGTGCTGTATACCTCATGTTGCAGTGGGTGATTACATTCAGATTATTAACATCGAATTTTGTATAGAAACAGTCTTCAAATGATATATTTACAGTTTTCAACTCCAACCAGATTGGTCAGACATATATTAAAATGTAGGTTATTTTGAGAATTTCAATTAACATGTCAAAATACTTTAAATTCAAACGCAAGGCCTTTAATGTATGAACTGAACTTAAGGCTTTTATTGTGATTGTATTATAATTTCCTAAAAAATACCATCAACTGTTTTGTAGTTAAAAGGATTGTTTGTTTCAAGACACCCAATCGCGTTGGTCAGTCAGCCGCTGTTTGAGGTCATACTAACATAGTATGTGTCCCATATAGCCACATTACAATTGGCAGCAAGTAATATTGTATATGCACCTTCCCATTCAACAGACATTAGACAATATTGGTAGAACAATCATGTTACTTTTATAAAAGGCGAATGTGTATAACGTGCACTGCATTACCAAACTTGCTATATTAAAACTTTAAAATTACAAATGACATATTTTGTTGTTTAGAATATCACTTTTGGCGCATGTAACCAAAATCTAAACTAGAATGAGCATGGAATTGAAAAATACGAATAAATAAGAATTAAAGCATGAACAGACAACAGTTGCCGGAATCGAGCGCTGTCCTTACCAGTATGGAAAATATTATATTACACAGTTTCTATTTTGTTATTTTTAACAGTATATAATATTATTATTATTAATACTATTTAGTATTTACAAAAGTTCACACTAACCGTGATTGGGAGCTAGTGGAATTAGGGTTTGTTTCAGAAAACATTTTATCAGTGACTCTGATTTGCCAAAAACAGTTAAACAATCTCCTAGGGTCATTTGTATAATATTATTCAGCCTACACTTCCATGTGTGAACTGCAATCTGATTAACAAAATCATATGCGCAGAATGTTGTTTAACTAACCAACCAAAGATTAAATCATGACCGTAACTAGACTCCATTTTTAAATGAGGCAAAAACACTTAATTGCCGAGCGGAGCGAAGCAAACAAATTTGGGCGAGGGGTCTTTGTATAAAAACAAATCGTCAATTTCGGAATGAGGCATTTGCCTCATTTTCCTCAATGTAGTTACGGCCATGTAAATGAATGAAAAATTAAGTTTAGCTAGTTTCATTTGAATATGCGAAAAAACGTGTTAACTGCAGAGTATTTTTGAGGCAACAATATTAAATTTTTGATCAATACTAGTACAGAAACAAGTTTGCTAGTAAAATGTTTAGTGTAGTAATATTACATATTATGTTGCTTGTGTCAGCGAAATTTAGCACTTTTATTTGCACTCTGCTTCAATGGTTAAAATCCTGTATGGTACAATCATTGTTTTTATGTTGGCTACGCATTTACGGTTTGTTTCTTTTTCACCTTTTCTTTTTTATTCCATATACAAAGCGCTAGTTTTGCTTAATCCCTGGTATAACTATTCCAAAATCAAACTATTAAGATAAATCTACTTCGAGGTAAGTTTAAATATGGTCTAACGTGAAATCTTTGATAACAGGAGTAATTTATAGATTTTATTATTTAGCTAAGGTTGTTGAAAACCCGTCGAAGGTATGTTTACAAAAGGGACAGATTGTATAACACACAACAGAATGTAGGTTAATGAGCGGTTATTACAACTCATGGAAATTCTCTGCTACCATTCAGTTATTAAAAATGTGCTTTCCCAGAAAACGTTTCTTCATTCACTGGCTGGAACAAAAATTATCTAGGCGTAATATCCACATTTTAAAGTTTAAGCAAATGCATAATTCTTTTAATTAATCGGGTTTTTTCATACTCACGGAATAATTCAAAATGTTTCAAATTGGGAGTAATTCAGTGATGATAAAAACAAAGTGTAATGCTCAAAAAAACAAAAGCTCGTCATGCTTTAAAATAACCCCATAAGGTGGTGTTGTCCACAGCTGACAGCTGTTTGTCATGTGTTGATTTAAAGCTGATAGAATATCTCCCAATAATCAGCCAAATTGGGACGGACAGAAATAGCGAAATGCCGCAAATAATAATGTTTGTTCGTTTCAATAGTCTGGGTCAGGATCGTTACATTAATGTCGAACGGCAGACAATCGCTCTTCTGTTGTTTCTGAAACTCTTTTTTTTTTTCAGGAAGGTGTTACTTTTGGGGGAATTTATGAAAATTGCATTAATGCGCTCCACGTTTTATAAATTATTGAGGTAGAGGAACGAGAATGTTTTCTTGACGAATATGTTTGAGAAACCTTGAAATTATGATGCCTGTATTATTCTCGTTATCGTAACGCTATGATGAATATCTTTTAAGCTGGTAACGTCTGTAGACTGTCTTCACTGATATTATTGTGTTATATGTGTAACAAAAGCAATGATGTGACGACATTGTCATTTCAGGATATAAAGGTATGGCTGTGTGTTTTAATCACTTTTGCTCGTGATATACCATTGAAAACACGTTCATTTTAATATTCTACGGAATTTACATGTAATCGCACTGTATATAAATGAGTGTGTGTATCAGCTTTCATTAACTGAATAATAGCATAAGATTAACTAGAACTGTTAAATGTAATCTATTTGTTAAATTATGATGGGTTGGTGAAATATTTCTTTTTCAAATATCTTTATAGAAAATCAAGAACAAGTCAATAACAACGAATATCTTGTTCAGAAAAACAAGTTCGATGTCGTGACATCACTGCATAAGTTAGAGGTGTCAATTCCAATAAAGCACTTGAAGTGTGCGTACATTGCATCTGTAGTTGAAGTTTGTGATTGGAAACAGTCTGTCACGCTTTTCACTATATTTATTAAATTTACAACAGTCTACACCGTCAAGAAGGTTTCCAAGCCTTAAGTTGGTACCAGTCAGCGAAATGTGGCCTGTATACTTAAAGATCAAGGCAAAATTAACCAATTTAAAATATATTATATATTACGAATTAATTCATACAATAATTTAGGTAGAATAAAAAGGAAAAATAAAGATAAATGTATTAAAATATAACTACATGTATTTTCGATAGTAGTCTTGTTATCGATTTTTCTCAATCCGAAGATGACGTCATTTATCAACGTGGAAACACCAGACCGCAATTATAGGAAATCATTTCAATCACAATACAAATGAGTGAAACTGACAGAAAGACCTAGATCGTATCGAATGCGTAGATTGAAAATCTAGCTATGCTCTTTATTGTATTTAGAAAAGTTTACGCACAAAAGTCTGTTTTCTCTTTGTGTGTTGCGTACTGGTTTTTGGTCGTGAAACAGAAATAAATTGTCGTGCTCTTTTCGAAAGATTTTAATGAATTTTAAACGTCTAAAACATTTCATACATATAGCATATTCACTCGAGTAATACTTTCTATTGCACAAAACTTTTTTAATCTAGCACGGTAAAAGAGGCAGCTAAGTTTTTGACATATTTGTTCAGAGAAAATAATTGATTAATAAATATAAAGCTTGAAGCAAAGGACCTTGACCATTCGATAAAAACAAGTCTTTTTAAAGTAAATTTCATTATCCTTCTCAGATTTACGCTTAAAAAACTTATTGCTCAGCCTCATCAAGTCTATGACCAGTTGTTAATAACATTCCATTTTAAAGGCATTATGCAGATTTTTTGTTTACTTCGAGTTGTGGTACTTTCAAAGAAAATCTCCATTAAGAGACAGAAATTAAAATCTCCATGGTATCAAACTCGAAATTATTTACAAAATCAAGGGTATTTTTAAAACATATTTTCAGTACAGATTTATTATGAATTCTTTTTAAAAACTGTACACTATAAAGTATGAATTGTGCTTGTTCCTTTATTATCATGTTATCCATGATTTTCTATAGGATAATATTTAACAGAATATGTCATTGAAACCATGTAAATATAACCAATAATAATGAATTATGAAGTTTTAATTATATCTGATTGAACAAAAGACCATCTCATTCTGGCACAACAACTATTACTCCAGTAACAATCTGGAATAAGTATAAACCTATTTCAGTATTATTTTATGACCACCAGCATTTTAAACGATAACAAATTAAATTAGGGGTGTGGATAGAACCACAAAATGATATCAAAATTTATATGTTTAGGTTGTAGTTCCTAAAGTATCTAAAGAGTCCACAAGTATCAACCTACAAAATTACACGATTGCAGTTTCGGTTTTGGTAAAATTCATTTTAAGCCGTATCTCTTGAAACTTGAAATATATGTTTAAGATAATAAGGACTCGGTATCTGTAGATAATAATAATATATTATGTTCTACGTAAAATATTAATTGCAGAAATTTAAGCAGGTCGTTAGCCTAATATTTCAAATACAGTAACTATTATACACAGTTGTCTCAGTATAGTTTCAGAAGTTAAGCCTAAAACTTTTTACAAACAAATTTCGCAATTTGTTTTAATTTTATGTAATATGCCTTGAATATATAATTTATAATTGTAACCTGTTGTTTAATTTCAGTGAATATGTATAGTGATTACATGGAATATGACCACGTCTTAGCCCTTCGATGTAGCTAATTGCGAAGGAATATTGTTCAATGTTATCATTCAGTTGGCCTTGCTTACTTGCTGAAATGCAATCCAGATTTGGGCACCTAATACTAGTAATGGAAAGCACATGTGTACTCTGTTTTCATAGAATACTGAGGATTTTATCATCCGAAGTTTAGTTTATATATCAGAAAAAAACACATCTTTCCAATCTGTGAGAGTTTATTAGAGTTAGATACTAGTATATAGAAATATTCATTGTTTGACTGTCATGATGTAAGTGGATCAAAGCTCCACCATCAATCGCTATGATCGGGTACAATCCGCATTTCGTCCAAAGATAGGATGGTAACTGCACTGGTTTTCCTCATGCATATAGTAAATCTGACTGTAGAGGAGACGATGGTTTGTAGAGCCTTGTATTGTTAAAATTGCTCTGAATTGTAATACTGACTTGAATTGTAATAAAACTGCCGTGAATTGTAATAAACGAGGTGATTTGAATTGTAACCAAGAATTGCCTTGAATTGTAATTTATTGCAATTCAAATCAGTATTACAATTCAGGGCAGTTTTTATTATAATTCAAGGCAGGTATTAAAATTCAGGACATTTATTATATTTCAGGGCTCTACATAGTTACTTTAAATGAAAATGAATGTAGATATTTGGAAGATTTGTGTCAGAAAAACAATCCTTGACCATCGAGCACAACAAAAGCCTATCCATAAGTCTTTTAAATATCTTACCTAAAATATTTTTTTCCCCAATTATTATAAGAAACATTTTAGTGATTTAAGTTTTTCCTACCTGGACAAATCTCTGTCCAGACTGTTTTCAAGGAAGCATGCTTGAAACTCAATTGGGTAAAATCACGAAAATAAGTACCAACAATATGCAAATAGTTTCTGGGCACAAGAACTAATCAAAACGCACGAATTACTGTGGGAGCGGGAGGTAGCTCGAACAGTAGGGTGTAGCGGTTGGTCATCAGATCGATCCTTCTGAATATACCCAGTTGCACTGTGGGCTATTTTCCGTTTCAACCAGTGGTCCACAACTAGTTAATCAAAGACCCTGGTATGTTCTGTCCTGTCTGTAGGTCGGTGCATATAAAAGACCCCTTGATGATTATTGGAAAGAGTAGCCTATGTGGCGGCAGCGGGTTTCCTCTAAAAAAATATGTCAGTATGACCGATAAAATGTAGTTACATTATTGTATATAAAATGGCACTGAGCGACCCCAGTATTCATGTTAATCTTTACACGATTCCTTAGCGTATGGATGAGAACGGGCTGTCACTTTAGAGCTGACATAAGTGTGAAACGCACTCATATGCATTCTCTCACTAAGCCTTGTGCTCACACTGTTTTGGTAAAATTAATTTTAATCCGTATCTTTAAAATCTTTACCAAATGAAAATTGAAATATGAGTTTAAAAAGAACAATGACTCGATATATTATGTTTCACTATTTTTTTTTTGTCTCTCTCATACGTAATCCACAATCAACGTCCACTTTGTACGCTCAAATATCAATGTCAGTTTCCAACTCATACACCTTTTGCGGCATGACAATATTATGTGTCATAAAACCCGGATTACATTGTCGCCAGTGGCAAAATATGCCGCAGCACTCTTACAAAAAGTATTCGGACTGGGAGTAATGAAAACATAAAAAGTGTTAAATGTATTTCCTCTACTACTTCTACAGTATTTCACAACATAAAGAAAATAATGATGGATAAATAAATAAATAAAAACCTATAGATATGTTCTTAAAAACAACTTTAATATTTTAAAATGCTATAACTCCAATACTACTTTATAACAACATATGTGTAGTATAAATCAAAACAATGATAGAACAACAAATTAACTATTTTATCATATATTTTTTGTTATATTGTTGCTATAATAATGAAAATGGTTCTGGAAAATTAGCAAAAACGCGATAATTGTTGAAAATGCATTCTTTTCACTCTATTTATTATTATTATTACTATTATTTTCTTATTATTCTTTATTTATGTTGATGGGAACGAAAATTAACCACGAAAAATCATGAAACCTATTTAAGATTGGGTGATTTTGTACGCTACACGTATGCTATAAGATGTTGCAAATTACATGTATGTTATAAGATGTAAATTACATGTATGTTATAAGATGTTGCAAATTACATGTATGTTATAAGATGTTGTAAATTACATGTGTTATAAGATGTTGTAAATTACATGTATGTTATAAGATGTTGTAAATTACATGTATGTTATAGGATATTGTAAACTACATGTATGTTATAAGATGTTGTAAATTACACGCATGTTATAAAATGTTGTAAACTATTGTTAGCAAGTGCATAAAAAACATTATATAGTTTATTTTAACTACATGTATTTTTGAAAATTTTGTAAACTACATGTATGTTATAAGATGTCGTATATTACATGTATGTTATAATATTTTGTAAATTACATGTATGTTATAAGATATTGTAAATTACATGTATGTTATAAGATGTTTTAAATTGCATGTATGTTATAAGATATTGTAAATTACCTGTATGTTATAAGATATTGTAAATTACATGTATGTTATAAGATGCTGTACATTGCATGTATGTTATAAGATGTTTTAAATTGCATGTATGTTATAAGATGTTGTACACTACATGTATGTTATAAGATGTTGTAAACTACATGTATGTTATAAGATGTTTTTCAATGCATGTATGTTATAAGATGTTTTAAATTGCATGTATGTTATAATATTTTGTAAATTACATGTATGTTATAAGATGTTGCAAATTACATGTATGTTATAAGATGTTGTAAATTACATGTGTTATAA
>JAULBS010131050.1:0-13405 GCA_032355785.1 Symmetromphalus regularis
AGACAGCACAGGAACCTGAGTTGTGTGCCCAGGACAGCGTGCTTGAACCTTAATTGGATATAAGCATGAAAATAAATGCAACCAAACCAAACCCTATGTCCAGAATTTTTTAATTATTCATTTCACGAACCTGCCAACACTACATTTTGCTAAATTAAAATAAAATTAAAAGAGAAAATTCACACTAATTTTATTTCCATCAACTGTCCTCAAGGCTAGAAAAGAAAAAAGAAAAAACCTGCACCATTGTTTAAACAAAAACATTTACACTTTGAAGTTGAATAATTTCTTTTCATAGGGGTTTAATATAGAAGAATGCAGGCATATGACCAGTTAAATGTTTAAAACTGGTAAAATTTATTTTATTCCAAATTTTATTTTCCCCTTCCCAAGATATTTTGAAACGTAGTTGAATTTTGTTTTCCTCCCTCCTACTCTATATTTGGGGGCCTATGTTTGAAAAATTAAAAAAAAAGAAAAACTGGCCTAATCAAGATGCTAGCTTCAAAAACATGGTTCTTTGATTTTGCTATTAAATTATTTCTGTTCTGTTTTTATTCTGTACTGTTTTATTATGTTCTATTCAGTTCTGTAAAACATGTACCAGAAATAAAGTTCTGTTCTGTTGTTTCCATTCTGTTCTGTTTTATTCTGTTCTGCTCTGTTCAACATGTACCAGAAATAAAGTTCTGTTCTGTTGTTTCCATTCTGTTCTGTTTTATTCTGTTCTGTTCAACGTGTACCAGAAATAAAGTTCTGTTCTGTTTTTATTCTGTACTGTTTTATTATGTTCCATTCTGTTCTGTAAAACATATACCAGAAATAAAGTTCTGTTCTGTTGTTTTCATTCTGTTCTGTTTTATTCTGTTCTTTTCAACATGTACCAGAAATAAAGTTCTGTTCTGTTTTTATTCTGTACTGTTCAACATGTACCAGAAATAAAGTTTTGTTCTGTTGTTTTTATTCTGTACTGTTTTATTATGTTCTATTCTGTTCTGTAAAACATGTACCAGAAATAAAGTTCTGGTCTGTTGTTTCCATATCACGTCAATCATATGGTCATTCTGACATATGTATTTAGAAGGATCGATCCGACGACCGACCGGTTCACAGGCAGACACGCTACCGTTTGAGCTACATCCCGCTCGCCAAAACAAGTCATAGCCACAGGTAATTTTAAATTTTTCATTTCATCAGACGACTTGGGAATTTTGCTTCAAAATCCTGTAAAATATATATGCATTAACTCAGCAAGCAAAAAAAAAAAAAAAAAAAAAAAAAAAAAAAAAAAAAAAAAAAAAAACACCCACCGTAATATTTAAAACAGTTATGCGAAATCGATGGTAGACAGAGCCGGATTATGATTTTGTAGATCTCTGGCCAACGGTAATATTTTCAAAAGGAAAAAAAAAGTTATTTTTTACATGTCTAACAACATCCAGGATTGTAGTCAGAAATATAAAAATTGTAATCATGGTACCAGATGCAGTAATAAAAATGCATATTATAAAATATTTAATATGTAAAGCAAAAGCCGTTATCATCGTTAAACGCATAGTCCCACGGACCCTTGACCTAATTAATTTCCAAACAAAGAATTAATTTTAAATATAAATATTTAATTTGTCCATAGAAATACTTCATTCGATTACTTACATAATCACCACATCTCGCTTATAATCAATATTTTAAAAAATAATGATGAATTATGCTCACTGACAAATAAATCGAAAATAAAAATCTGTTGAAGGTATTCTCCCGTTCGCAGTTATTTTAAAACTTCTGAATATTTTTGAAGCTGCCAAAATATTTCGTATCAACGTATTTCGCCTCACGAGGAGTTCCGATCTTGAAAATTAAAAGTTTTAAATGTGAAAAAAAATCGATCGACTCGACATGGAATTCCTTATACCATAGTTCAGTTTTTTTTTTTTTTTTTACGTGATATGAAAACGAGATCTAGTATAACAAATGCATGTAAGTTTCATTCGTAATCAATATTTAAAGCACAAAGCCCCTTAAATTCCGTGGGACTATGCCTTTAATGGTATATATTTGTTTGTATGTAAAGGTATGTACATATTCTGAGCTCAAGGGCAATTATGCCTACTGCAAATAAAGTATAATTATTATTATTATTTAGTCAATGACTAGTCATACTGTGAAATAATCATGTATTTTCGGATATATACTCAGACATATACTCAGCACAATAATTAGTATCGACGGGTCCCCCGTTTTGTCTTATATGAGGACGTAGGTGGTTTGTTTCAAAGTGACGGTGACAAAAACAAATCAGGTGTCATATGCTTAATCATCTATTAAATGGATTAATAACTGACAAAACCTGGTCACAGAAAATCCGCCTCCATAATGTAAACGTGAAAGTATCTACGTTTCTATTTGTATTTGTTTGTTTAACGATACTCCCCCAAACCCAGCACAAAAAATAAAAATTATCTATTGGAACTTTATTTACATCTGCAAAACAAAGCATGAACGTGTATTTTACTACAATTGTCACAATGTTTGAGCTCTCAATTCTTGAGAAATTATACATCGTATTTTCACTTATTTCTTGTCAATATGTTGTACAGGCGACCTAACAAGTTATGTTAAGTATATTTTGTTTTGTCTGTACAACTTGCAGCTAATTGTTTTCTTCTATTATTCGACACAACCGTTGGTTCTTTGCACGAATCATTGTTTAAAAGGTGATAATACTAGGTGTCCTCGAACTTCAATGTGCTCTAGAGGTGTCGTTAAATAAAACAAACTACTTTTTGTTTTACAGTTAACAGTGATCATTTATAAAAAAAATTCTGTCAGATGAGTTTCAGTGGTAGGACATCGGACAGTTAAGCTTAAGACTGTGGTTCAAAGCCCGTCGGGGGCTGGCTCACACTTTAGTACGTGTCACAATTACCAAATGTTTGACATCCAATAGCCGATGATTGATAATTAATGTGTTCTAGTGGTGTCGTTAAACAAAACAATAATTACCACACATATGACAAAACATAACATGGACTTCATTTGTGGATCACTGAATGGAACGATAAATAGCTCAAATGGGTTCGCTGATGGAAATTGTCCCCATGATCACTATGGTACAATGTGTTTTCGAAAGGCAAGTTTATCGTGATCTAGCGGTGGCAAGTTTTCAAGTTCTTATTTAGAGGACCAAGTTGCTGGCCTTTATTTTTATGAGTAAAATAATAATAATTATGTTTCCACAAACATAATTTCGTGTCACACAATTCCAATATTCTGGATTCATTCTAAGTCATAAAAGATGCTTCTTACCTAACCCAAATGAAAGTTCTGATCTTAAATTAGTTTAAAACTCTTTAAAAATCCAGCACCAATTTTAAGGCTAAACCTAGCAAGTCATATTTTGGTCAACATTGAGTTAGTTTCATTTTTGGAGTTACTAGGTTTTGGTCTCACCTTTAGTACAGCGGCTAAGGAGAATAATCGTGCACTTTTTCAGGAAAGCAATAAACTTCCCACAGTGGTAGTATGATACCTAAGGATCATTAAAAAAATGGACACCAAAAATTAGCGCCCCCTGGTGGACGCCATCTTGAAATCAAATATGGCCGCCAAAATATTCCATTTTAGTCAATATATTCATATTTACAGTACCTAGAACTGTAAATCAAGCATCTTTACCCATGTTTTCAATATCAGGGAATAATCAGAAATTATGTGAGATGGCGGCCATATTGGATTTCAAGATGGCCGCTATGGTTTTAGCTCTCTTTATAATCTAGGTAAGACAAACAAAATTCCAAATTTAAACCAATGTTTTTGACCAGGCAATGAAGTGGCACAATCTAAAATGAAGTCAGATAGTTCCACATTGGATTTCTAGATGGCCGCCATAATTTTAACTTTCTTTAATATATCTATCTAGGTAAGATAGAAACGAAATTCCAAATGCTATGTTAAAACCCATTTAAACCTTTGCTAAACTTAGGTGTGCCTAAACCCATCACCCTTGCAGAGTTGGGTGCATTCTAAGTTGTTCTTAAAATACTTGCAGTTACCTAGATTATAAAGAAAGCTAAAAGCATAGCGGCCATCTTGAAATCCAATATGGCGGCCATTTCACATAACTTCTGATTATTCCATGATACTCCCTGATATTGAAATATGGGTAAAGATGCTTGATTTACATTTCTAGGTGCTGTAGATATCAATATATTGACTAAAATGGAATATTTTGGCGGCCATAGTTTTGGACACTCCTCTAACATTGTAGTTAAAATCTTTTACATGTAATATCTGTTATTTGAAGTAATGTTAACAAAGTTGATCTATTTCATACCTGAAGTTAGCAAAGAGGTTTGTTTGTGAGGTCCCCAAAAGAATAAAGTATTTACAGCATTACGTTTATCTAGTAATTAAACAAAAGTATCTGCTGTGACTATTTTTCTAAATATAATGGCTTTAAAGGCCCATTTTTTATTCCTGTTGCTTGGCAAGGATCCGGGATATCAACCCCCACCCGACATCTACCCCCGCCCCCCCCCACCGTAGAAATGTTGGCAAGGACATATGCCCCTCCCCCCAGTAGAAATGTTGGCTAGGACATCTAAACCCCCTCCACTCAGCATGTTAACAAAATTAATTTTTTTGAATTACCACTTGATAATAGTGAACAAATTTCATGTAATTATCTGTAACTAAAGATGAATGCAGGAAAGTAGGAAACAGGAAAAAAAAAAAAACCCACGAACTATAGAAGCGGAAAAAAAGAAACAGGAAAAAAGTAACGGAAAGAAAGAAATACCCCATATTTACTAATTTTGCCTTAATAATGTATGTTAAATGTCCCAAATAATATATTTGTGATTATCTTTTTTTGTGAGTTTTTTTTAGCAATAATAATTTTTATAATGTTTCCCATAAAAATAGTCACCCGTTTCACCCAATAATGATAAGTGAATATCGTATTTGACCGGGAATAAACCCAGGGGATGGGGTAAAATCATTTATTAGTAGCTCTGGGTTTTTTTTTTCTTTTTTTCTTTTCGTTTTTTTTTTTTGGTGGGGGGCGGGGGGTAAGTGCTTATTCAAATATAATATCAAATAAAAGACAATGACCAAGGAAGTAGACAATGGAAAAATGAGGTCAGATACTTCAAAAAGCTTGTTTTCTTCATTGTTGTTATGTGTATATGAAAAACAGAAAAATAATGTATTCCACTATCAAAAATATTCAATATAATATTTTAATATTTAATAATTAAAATAATATATTGAATGTTTCAGTGTTTGTTTTATTTTTACACATGAGTGATCAAAGGTTCGTAAATTTTAGCACTATAATTTAATACTGGCCTTGCAGTCATAAATATTGTTTATTTATCAAAATTACTCACTTCATATATCACTATTTACTTTTAAGTTTGCCTTGATTAAAACAAATCTAAAAAAGTAAATGGCCTCCTTTTTCATGAGTGAACTCTTATTATAACAACTAAAAGTTGAAGTTGGAAACACTGAATTAGGTGTATAGTTTGCATTTATATAGACTGATTGTTTTCTTAATTGGTATTGTAACAACAATCACAAATGAAACACAAATGAATGGGTTAATTAAGCTTACTAAACTATTGTAATAATGTGATATGAAGTCAGCATGTGATATAAAACAATGTAATAAAATAGTATTAATTTGCAATTTGAGTGTTTTTTGTGAACTATTTGGCCTCATGATAAAGTGTGAAAATCTGTTTCTTTCTTTCATTTACTTGTTTTCCTGTTTCTTTTTTCCCAACCCGATTTTGTTTCTTTTTTTCCTGTTTCCTTCTTTCCGTTTATCATTAAAGATAACCCTGTATGTGATCAGTGTTAATTGTAAAAATTAAGTTTGTGTAAGTATACGATTCAGAGAAACTTGAACATTGTGCAATATTTAATTTTATATAAAATGTGCTTTGTAATG
The DNA here is from genome assembly GCA_032355785.1 of Symmetromphalus regularis. Taxonomy (NCBI): domain Eukaryota; kingdom Metazoa; phylum Mollusca; class Gastropoda; order Neomphalida; family Neomphalidae; genus Symmetromphalus; species Symmetromphalus regularis. The sequence continues at coordinate 5,957 of JAULBS010131050.1, forward strand.
TGCATTGAATTTAATCATGTGCCCACTCTTAAATATGATATGTAAACATTTATTTTGTTTTATATAAAATATACTTTGTAATTTAAGTAAATGAGTTTTTTTCATAGTATTTGTCCTTAATAAAAATAAAGTTCGGGGTCAGATGACCTATCCTACATTTCTACTGGGGCGCAGATGTCTAGCTTACATTTCACTTGGGGGACAGATCTCCTAGCTTACATTTCACTTGGGGGCAGAGGTCCGGGGTGGGAAGGGGCATATGTCCGTATCCCGCTTGGAAAACAACATACAAATGAATCCTTACATTTCAGTCATTTCGCGTTGGACCCCCAAACCAGGCATTACGCGAAATGACTGCGATTTTTAGGCATTTCATAAAATGACTGAGTGAAACGGGCATTACACGAAATGACTGAAATGTTCAGGCATTTCGCGAAATGCCTGATTACGCACTTTTACTGTAACATATATGCAAATCAGGCAATTCTGAAGCACTCTAGTTAAAGTACCCAACGATTTGGTACTCATTCACTATTAATTATAAATAAATCAGCAAGTGACCAAGTATTTCAGGAATAGAAGACATGATGGTAACATACATTTTTTTAATAATAATAATTATATTCAACTCTTTCGAAACCCGCCCCCGAAATTCCCTCTATCGAAAACAAAACAAACGTTACAATAACGTTTACAATACCAAATAGTTCTGGCATAAGTTTACACTCATTTACATCCAATAAAATATTGGTCTAATGTTGATGACTTGTTGACATGTCGTTGGAACTTAGTAATGAATATCATTGTCTCTTCTGTACATAATGATTCCAGTAATCAAAAATCATGGGTAATATTAGTAATAGAACCTAGTTCCATGTGGATAATACTAGTAATCACAGGAATCTGAGATTTGTTGCCAGTACAACGTCCTTGAACATTAATTGGATACAAAAGCGAAAATATGTACAACCAACAAAACGGAGATAAACATCAGCTAACAGGCTATATAAGAACGCCACTGTTCATTCGTTGGTAAGGAACAGAAATTACTGTGTTCATATTCAATAATGGTTCAAGTACGCTGTACTCTTGTGTATTGCTACAACAACAACACAACCCAGTAAATCAGCTTTGAGTCAAAACCGAATTAGAACAATATTTTGACTTCTTGTAAGTGATGAGACAAATTCTAATAAATGATCTGAAAACACAAACACAAACTTCTCAGTTTTCTATATTTGTAACATGTCTTTTACAGTTACCAGCAGTTTTCTAGTCATTTAAGCAGTACAACAGGGGGTGCGTTGGGTGGTGGGTCAGATGACACACGACTTCACCCCACCTTCAAATAAAAAGAAATGAAAACCACTAAAATTCATGTTTTTGATACCTAACATCCGCTGAATAAACAATTTTCTGGGGGTTTGTAATTGTGTTTAACCAAGAAAGCTCTCCGCCCAACCTAATAAGAACCATAAAAATTAACTCCCTAAAACGAAATTACTAAATCTGTTATATCCTATATCAACTTCTGTATATTTAATTATATGTAATCCCTTTCTTAAAAACTACAAATAGTAGTCACTGTTTGCTTAATATATTTGCCCTATGTAGCCAATATATGTAATTAAAGAGGGTTAATATCCTTATCTGAACTGCACACTTAAATGTTAAGGATGGGTTCAGAAATATGACAAACAAGGCACGAATTACTACGTAATCAAATCATATGAACTAATGAAACGTCTCCGGTCATTTCACTGCCGCTAGTATACAATGAAACAGAATTGCCGTTAACTGTGTTAACAGCTGTCTTCTTGGACAGTGATATTTGAAGAAGAATTGAACAAATAGTAATGCAAAATGAACTGATTCGTACAGAACATTTCAATGTATATTTTATACAGTGAAAAATCTTCAGTATTTTCTATCAAACTTCACCTATGTTTGCTGGAATAAAATTCTTTCTTTCGAAAATGAGTAAAACGAAGATGATTGAATCCATAACTGGAACGAAATAATGGGTAATTAGATGAGGATGGATTTTATGTAGATGTCAGACTTTGATGAATCTTGTCCCTTATATTGCAGTACAAGGAATTCTCCCCAGAATGGCAAAATCAGATATTCTCTATAGTTTAATACAAGAGATTCTCATTGGTACTGTAGTACGAGAGATTATCTATATTGCAATACAAGTTATTCTACACACAATACAAGAAATGCTCTTATATTGAAATACAAGTTATTCTACACATTATAATACAAGAGATTATATTACAATACAAGGTGTTTTCCATATCATAATAAAAGGTATTATTATATTGCAATCTGTCGAATTTTCTATATTGCAATACGATAAGTGATCTATATTGCAGTACGATGAGTGATCTATATTATAATATGTTTTCATCTATTGCAATATGATGATTCATCTGTATCGCAATGTGATGAATTACCCGTATTTGTAATACGATGAATTCTCTTAACAACTGCAATACGAGATACTTCCTGCAGTAATGTAATAAGAGAGACTCTATATTGCAATATAAGGAATTCTTTGCATTGAAATAAGACAGATTCTCTACAGTATTGCACGAGGAATTCTCTATAGTATATTGCAGTACGATATATTCTTTGCATCATAACAATACAAGGAATTCTCTACAGCACTGATATACGAGGAAGTCTAATGCTTAAGTACAATTAACTCTCTAAAGTACTGCGATAAGATAAATTCTTTACATCATAACAATACGATGGATCTTGAACATTACTGACATACCAGGAACTCACTACAGTACTGCAATACGAGGAACTCTAGTACCTTCAGTACAATACATTCTCTGTATCCTAACAAAATGATGGATTTTTTTATTATTCGTGACATACAATGAATTCTCCACAATATTGCAATACGAGGAACTCTTAATATTGCAATGGCAAAAATTCTCTGAAGTACTTGAATACCATAAATTCTCTTAAGTATTGCAGGACGATACATTCTCTACTTCATAACAATACGATATTTTTTTTTTTTTTTTTTTTTTTTGTTATTTTTTTTTTTTTTTTTTTTTTACTTTTCTGAGATACAAGGAATTCTCTACAATACTGCAATACTAGTAACTCTAATAGTGCAATGCAATAAATTTTCTGAAGTACTGGAATACCATAAATTCTCTTAAGTATTGCAATACGATAAATTCTCTACATTATTGCGATGAGGATCAGTAGTATATAGGCAATCAACGGGCAATTGCGCGGCGATCATTAAGCGTCAGTAATGGGCAGGAGTTCAGAAACGTGGCAAGGTGAATGGCACTGGCGCATGCCATCCGGCATTCCTGGCATTAATTGTAGTCATAACGCTGCACTCCTAATAAGATTTGCCCACAGCGGCGAGCCGGGTCGTTATCTAGGTGTTAATTAACTTGAGCTCTTTCAGTAGATCGGCCGCTGATTGCAGTTCTCGGTCCCTTCTCAGTTTCTTGTGCTCTCCATCGCACTCTGCGCCCGCTCGTCTTGAAACGCCAATATTTAAACAGTTGTAAATTTAGGATATTTCGGACCGGTCCCGGTGGCGTAGTGGTTAAGCTATCGGGCTGATAGGTACAGGGGTGGAATCTGTCCAGTATCGGCTCCAACCCAGAGTGAATGCTCCGCAAGGCTCAGTGGGTTGGTGTATACCACTTACACCTAGCAGTGGTTCACAAAGCCGTGGTATGTGCTATCCTGTCTGTGGGATAGTGTATATAAAAGATCTCTTGGAGTAGACGCATTAGTGTGGCGGCAGGGTTTTTTGTATCTCCTGCAAACACTAACCTCTATCCTAGACAGACAACTTGAACTTGAAGTAGTTTTATACCGTGCCCACGTCCAGTTTGGTTCGGGCACGCTCACCACGGGCCCAATGTCTTTAGACAAGGGCATTGGGTCCGGGGAGAAGTAGACAGACAGCACGGGAAGCTGAGTTGTGTGCCAAGGACAGCGTGCTTGTGCTTTAATTGGATATAAACACGAAAATAAATACAACCAACCATTCAGCGCCCGCTCTAGTAACGCCAGTATTTAAACAGCTGCAGATTTTGAATATTTCGACCGTTAAGACGTCGTGCTTTAATTGTTGTATTACATGTATTTGTGGTTCTGAAGCTGGTAAACAGTTTTAGTTTTTAAAATATTGATTATGTTGTGTGCTGGATTGATGATGATATTTGCTAAGAAGAGAGCTGTTTACAGACATGCCTATACAACATGCAACGCATATCGAACCTTCCAACATTCTGCTAGGAGCACGACGTAGTTCAAAGGTAGTTAGTATGCCTGAGGAAACAGTGGTCGTAAGATCGATCCCATCCAGCTGACCCATTTGGATTATTTCAAATTTCAACCACTGTTCCACAATTGGTGTGACCAAGACCGTGGCATCCATTGTCCTGTCTGAGGGAATGCGTTTATAAAATATACCTTAGTGTTGATAAAAAAAAAGAGTAGCATGTGCAAAGGTAACGGGGTTTTCTTTGAAACACTATATGTTTGACACCTAACATCCACTGAACAAAAATGTGTTGGGGTTTCGCTAAACAAAATTAATCCCTTCTTTTTTCAAATAATTTGTTAAATTTTAGTGACAAAATGCACAACGAGAAGAAAAAACGGAGTTATGACGCGATAGAACAAAACCCACTAAAATTTAATACCATATTGTAATGAGATCAATCAAAATGACACAACTGTATCCCAGTTTGTGTCACGATATAGAAGCGGGATGTAGCTCAAACGGTAGCGTGTCCGCCTGTGAATCAGTCGCAGTTTGGTCTATTTTCCATTCTAGCCAGTGGTCCATAAATGGGTTCATAAAAGTCCGTGGTATGTGCTGTCCTGTCTGAGACGGTGCATATAAAATACCTCTTTCTGTTTATCGGAAAGAGTAGACTATGTGGCGGCAGCGGGTTTCTTCTAAATACTTATGTCAGAATGACCATACGATTAGTCCAATAGCCGGTGATAAGATAAAAATCAATATGCTCTAGAGGCGTCGTTAAATAAAACAAATCTTTACTTTTCGTGTCAAGATATAGAGATATGTGCGAACCAGACCTTGGTTAGCAACTTGGGAATGAGTTGTGAAATTCCACTTTATGATTACATTAATAATCTTTGAACTCTCGCACAAAGCTTTTCTCTAAATATATATAAATTCGTCGTAGTTTGTGTTTTCATGTTTTATTGAACAATAGCTTAACGCCTTCAAGTCATATTTCCAGTGACTTCCTAGAGGTGTTCGATGGGGGAAAGGTCTGGGCTCATTGCTGGCTATGGTAGTGTAGACTTATTTTGAGTGTTGTATCACATGTCATTCCATACTTATTGACATTTCAATTCAAATATTCGCCTACTTAATAGTGGTGGGAGAGGTATGTCATTCTTTGACCCCACGTTTCGACAAAGGCAGCACCAAATATGTAGATACCAAACGTTTTTCTTTGTACATGTATGATAAGGAATGAAAATATATCAGTCTGCATAATGTCCTCCGAGTAATACGTAGCTCATTCTTAAGCCGGTCCAACAGTGTAGAAACTTTAAACTTTGATGATATTAACAGGTGCGGGTACAGGATTTGTGGAAGAGGGAGGTCCAAATGTGATAGGTGAATAGGACTGGACTGGACAGCCTCAGGATCCGCTACTGATTAATTATAATATATATAAATATCAAATTTTTTATAATTCCAGTCACTTTGATAAGTAAAATCAGATTAAATCCGAGGATTCTTTAAAGTTAAAACAAAAATAATAAAAGGATTATAATAATATATATATTTTTTAAATCGAAACATTTAGGAGAGCCCGGACGCGTCTAGATTCGCCAGTTTCACTTCGGACAATCTTTTTAACTGTCATTAGTCCTGTTTGTCTGTTGTGTGAACAAAAACCGTAGATCGTCAGTCTGGAATTTAGGTTTGCGCGTTGAAAGTGTGTATACATGTGTATGCGTGCATGTTTAAAGTATATGTGTGCATAGGTGTGTGTTTGTGCGTATGTACTTGCAAGCGTGGGTTTGTCTGTGCATTTATTCGTGGTGTTGTATGAAGAAAGGTTTTGTTTTGTTTAACGACACCACTTGAGCACATTGCATTATCAACCATCGGCAATTAGATGTCAAATATTTGGTAATTTTGACACGTAGTCAAGTGTGAACCAGCCTCCAATGGATTTTGAACTACCCTCTTCTCGAGAGTTCCGTAGCGCTCCGGAACATACCACGGATTAAACAAATATGAATATCTCCAAGTCAGCTAGTCCTGTACAGAGATGCCGTTTTACTTACAGGTATTGTTTGTCTTTCTGTTTGACACATGAATAACGAAATTTATCACATTTCAGTTAAATTTACCTATTTATTTGAGATTCTAACGGTTCTCAGTCTTGTACGTAAAGGGGTTATTTGTGGGGTTAATTATTAAGAAGGCAATTTACAGAAAACATAGTCGCAATTAATAAAACAGGTCTAATCAATTACAGAAATAGCTTGCAACTGATTACCCACGTGCCCTTGATCTATTTCAAGCAGTGCTTTCTTGGCACCAGGACGTCTAATAGACTAATTATATTTTAAACGAAGAATCTGATAGAAGGAAAGGCAACCGTAAACCACTATTGACAACCACACAGTAATACTGTCTCCTTTTCTAATAAACGAAATTTCCAAGTGCTTAAAATCAATGTTAATAACGTTTATTTGAATGCGTGGGCATGGGTCTGTTTAGCTTCTATGTATACAACTGACTGACAACTAAGAACTGTCCATTAAGAGCAATTTATATGCTATTTAACATGGAACCTAGAAATCCCGGTTTAAGATTTGAATGTAATGCGATGATAAATAAGTGTGTATGGTATTATATTGTAACATTTAATGAACTGCGTCAATGACTTTCGAATACTCATGAAAAGTACACAAGTCATGGTTCATGATAACAATAACATGTTTGTGTCAAACAACAGAGTATGAGGTATACATTTTGTATCAGATCTTTACAGTCTGTATTATTATTTTATTAAATGGGTGTTTTCATATTGGCCTTGTTATAGGTCCAAGGACAGTTGTATTGGCCCGAGGCAGGCTGTGGATCTATAACAAGGCCAATGTGAAAACACCCATTTAATGACATATTTATTAATCACCTTTTATGTCGTCTATTTTTTATTTATTTATTTTAATTTTATTTTTTCAATTTTTATTTTATTTTATTTTAATATTTGTTTTAACTTTATTTTAGTTTAATTTTATGCTATTTATTATGTTATTTTATTCTACAGGGTGTCCACAAAGTCTGGGTACATGGGGATTTCACTATTATATTTAATTATGTTATTTTTCCAAAAGGGGCAGATGTGGTGGTTTAGCAGTAAATAAAATCATAACATAAACAATTAAATATAA
>JAULBS010131061.1:0-13403 GCA_032355785.1 Symmetromphalus regularis
GTCAGGGATAGTATGTACTGGAAAGAATCGTGATTGTAACGCGTTGATGTCAGGGATAGTATGTACTGGAAAGAATCATGATTGTAACGCGTTGTTTTCAGGGATAGTATGTACTAGGTAGAATCGTAAATTTGGACGCGTTGTTTTCAGGGATAGTATATACTGAGAAGAATCGTGATTGTAACGCGTTGTTGTTGGGGATGCTACTTTTCTTTCAGGACAGCATATTTGATCATTAATTGGATACAAGTACGAAAATAAGTTAAAACTTAACAAATACATGTTTAAAATGAAAACTCTTTAAATATCTCAAACTTTATTCAAAATAAAATATGAATGTTTGAACAATTTAATGACATAATTAAGTTTTTATTTCAGTTGCATTTGAACAGTTTGATGGACGAATCCTTTTCAGGGAGTCCTGATTTCCATACAAGAACTATATATCGCTTATAATCAGTTTCCGGGCTAAATCTGGAGTCGGTCTATTTTTTGTTCGGTTTGTTTAGAACGAATCTGGACACAAGTGAATTTGACATCGGAATAATTATGTTACAAAAATACAAATCTTCACTTTCAGAAGACAAAATTAAAAGAAAAAAACCCGTAAAATTTACTAAACATTTAATTTTTAAAAGGTTGAGTGATACATATCACTCATTTGGCATTGTAGATTCACTAAATAACGTGCAACATCAATACATACCAAAATATGCAGCAATTGTCACTGGCAGAGCTCACAAACATGACATTGTGTTGTCTGCCTAAGAAGTTTAGAAAGTCACGTTACATATGTTTTATGATACGACAACTAGACTGTCTCTGTCTAAAAATAGACCGGCTCCGGAGACGAATTCCTAAAATGCCAACATCCGACCAGGTAGGGATTTCTTTTTTTAAAATATATAAACAGATAAGATTTAAAAGATTTGTTGGTTGATTTTAATAGTAATATAATCAAGGTAAAATATTATTGTTACATTTATTATAAGTGCGCAGAAGCTTTTCCCCCATAATAGACCGGAAACTAATTACTCGAGGATATATCATAAAATAACACTGAAGTAAGATAAGTACCAGGAACATTTAATAAAGTAGCAAGCAGTTAACTCATATAAAGCAATACAAACCCTAAAAGAATAGAAAAACAACAACAAAGTATTAAAACACACACACAAAAGGGCGCGTGCGCTCGAAATTACTGGTTTTTAACCCGAAAAATTTACAATTCCCAAATTCATGGTCGAATTTAGGTGGATGACATACGTCTATGTGTATTAAGGTATTAAATTTGTCGTTTTTTTTTTATTAACAGGAATTGCAGCACTTGTCAGCCGGTTTCCTTCCTAGACCAGAGTCATCTGCTTTCTCTGTTGCTCTTACAGACGGGGTCTTTCTATTTAAACAGATAAAATAATAAATGTGTTTGTTATTTTTCGTAACTGCCTTTCATTTGTTGATGTACTTACTGTTTCTATAACGTAAAACCTAAACTGTTAGGTCCAGAATCATATCTCCACACTTTTCAGTCCAGATGGCTATAAGTCATAAGAAAATCCACGAGGGCCTGCTCTCACGAATTACTGTCAAAACTGGGATGATACTGGGCGTTTGTGAAAAATAAGCATTTCTTTTGTCACTCATCGATGGCATCCTTAAAAAGCACGGCAGTTTCATTAACTCTTTATGGTGAAGATCAAAAATACTTGACAAATATAAATTTTCTTGCGGTAGATTTCAAGAACATTTGACACCCGCATTCAACGTTTTTGTTGGATGAAAGGATTGTTTGTTTAATGACACCCCAGCACATTGGTTAATCAGTGGCTGTTAAGAAAGAAAGGATTGTTTGTTTAATGACACCCCAGCACATTGGTTAATCAGTGGCTATTAAGAAAGAAAGGATTATTTGTTTAATGACACCCCAGCACATTGGTTAATCAGTGACTGTTAAGAAAGAAAGGAGTCCACCCCCACGTTTCCAACGTGTCCACCCCCACGCCCCCACGTTTCCAACGTCCTTGTGGTTTAAACTAGAACATGTACCTTCTCAAACTAGTCGATATAATGTTATAGCTACTGAGATAGATCATTAAACCTGTGTTATTGTATGATCTGGTCATCACATGAAATGGCCTACACTGAATGTTTGTCATTCTATCACATTGGAGGAACAAATGGCTCTTTTTCTTGAGTTGAATTTGTGACCAATGTAAAGTTCACAACACCAGATTCTACTAAAATAGCTCCGTCTTTCTTATCTGATGAATCTACAGCTTTCATTGTGCTGTGTGCTGCTGGTGACTTTGTTCTTTCTCTAACCATGATATCCTTTGAGGGCAAATTAGACCTTTCAGTAGCTATGACGTTTCTTGTGGATGTATTTATGGTTTTATTAAGGGATATTTCTTTTAAGGGTAAATTTATGGTTTTAACTAAAATATCTTTTGATTGTAAAGTATTATTTACAAGTATGCCTGGAGTACTAATTCCATAATCAGAATCATAATCTACATATGTAAAATCTGATACATACTGTACTTTTGAGGTAGGTTGTACGAAAGATTGGTTATACATATTGGAGTCAATATCAATTTCCTGTGGTTTCTTTTCATCAGATACAAATTGAGTTTCATATCTTTTTGGCGATAATATGGATTTATTATCGTTTATTTGTGTTAAATTACTTTCATATGGTTTGGAATTTACTTTGTGTAACAGTGTGTTATTAATTATATTTTTCAGGAACAATATCTTGGAGTTATCTTCCTTTGTAGCATCATCAAAACGTCCAGTAGGTGCAGCATTTCCTTTGGTTCCATTTCCTGTCAAACTAATTATCCTAAAGGGCTCATCCACTGTTTTATCTGTTGGGAAGGATTCTTCAACAATAATTCTTTCACCAATTCTCTCAATCTTTTTCCCATCCCACTGAACTGTAACATTGGCAATAAACGCTTGGCTTCCCTTTGGGAGTATCGTGTATATAGTTTCCATGCCAGCCGCCATATGATCATCAACGTGACAGTGAAGAAGCCAAATCCCAGGGTTGATAGCCAACATCTCTGTTGTGGTCCCACTCTCGGGGAAAATATCTAACACATCCTGAGTATGCTGACCGCTGTGTTCATTTAAAACAGTCTGTCCATGAAAATGAACAGTATGTAAATCTTCACTGGACCCGAAACCCAAAATGTACCAGGCAATTTTTTCTCCCACGGTCATAGTGAGTCCTGGTACTGCTTGATAAATGTACCCATTGATTGCATGCATAAGATTACTCTCAACAAATGCACGCTCTTTCAAATTAGACGTATTTCTTGATGGAGCAAAAAAATGTATGTTATCATTCAGGTACAAGCTTTCATTTTCGTCAAATATGGCAAAAAGGACAGAAAATTCTTTATCTACGTCATTTCGACGACCGCTTTCATCAAGGACACCTTTCTTGCAAATGATGATTGGTCCTACTAAACCCGATAATAAATCCCTAACCTCATCATGCGCAGAGTAGTAGATAGAAGATATGCATGCTGGGTCTTTGGGCCCTGGTCCGTTTGAAACGTGCCACGTGTATACGATCATACCGCCTGGTTGTACCTCATCGTCAGATTGTGTATTTGCGTCATCAGAGTATAATGTTCCTTCGTTAGCCTTGTCCGTCTTAATAAGATGGGCGTGCATGGAGTACGGTTTGGACGCCATGTTTTTAAACACGATCTCTATTTCTTCACCAACTTCCGCTTTTATGACAGGACCCATAATGCCTAAGTGTTCGTCTTCCGGTGGTCGTTGGTTCTCAAATCGGAACGACGTATCTGTAAATTCCCGAAACAGAACTTTGATGTATTTTGTTCCAATGTATCCCGTTTCGTTGGTAACAAATCATTATGCATGGCTGAAAATAGGAACAAGTTAGAAATTAGATTCAAACAGATAATAAAATATTAAAATCTATACGATAAAGTTATTATGTTGTAAATTATATTCTCGTGGAAGACAATGCTCGAAATATGTCTTTGACAATGTTCGTGACAGCTAAGTGGAGCTATGTATATGATTGTGGATTTTACTTGAACAAGTCGGTTTGAATATGTACAAAATAAATAAGGTATTACATCAGACATTGTTGTAGACGTTACAGTGATGTGATGTCTGCTATAAATCATTTTGAAAGTTATCACGATCCAGTTAATACTATCGCCTTGAAGACAAATTCTGAAGATGAATAACACGACCGTAACATCAACATGTGATGCAGCCACGGCGGAGCAGAGACCGGGGTGGGGGGGGGGTGGGGTGGGGGGCAACTAATTAAAACAAAAATCAATAAAAAAAAATTCAGGCTCGATGACAAAATAAAGTGGCCTAGATCCGGAGAGTTTTCGAAGTATAAGGGGGTTCCTGCAGGATCACTGCTGCCCTTTGGTCATCTACTTTTCAGTGCCCACCCCGCCCCCCCCTCTCCACTTTCAAATGCACTCCACAGGCCCTATAGTGAGAATACCTAGAGTAATTCAGAAATTATTATAAATCGACTATAAATGTTGGAGCAGAAAGGATTCTGCTAGACGTGAGACATAAATAAAACTGAATGACCTTGAAGGGTCAGTGAGGTCGTTTCCCATAATTAAGCCTGTAAAGGTGGGAACGAAGTTCCACTCTCGCTCCACAGCACCAATGAAGAAGCGTCGACGCTTTACTGTCGCGATTTGTGAGATTGTGTTGGGATCATGAAAGCCGCACTCAGTGACGTCATATAGTGCAGTCATGCCGTTCTTGTAGTGATCCATGTTCTTACACGTTATTTCCCATTTACCTACAAACAAAAAAATATAATAAATAAGTGTCCTTGTAATTTCAATATATAAATTCTGTCATCTTGAAAATAACCGGAAGAAGGTACCGCACAAGTGTCTATATCAGGAGCCGGGACGTGGGGAAGGGGGTGGGGGGTGGGCTCAGGCCGGTAACAGGTGATACAATTTCGTACACGATAAAACTTCGTAGACGGTGAAAATGTTCGTTCCAAGTATACGTTTGTAAGAATAGAATGTGATAGTCGAGATGATGATAAATATTTATTAATTTTGTAAGTTATTATTTAAGAAAAATAATTTGCGCATTGATATAATATGATAACAATTTAGGAACTAGTAACCGTGTTTAGAATATTTAATTATTGTTTTAATTGCCTGTTTAAAGAATACTAATAAATAAAGATTACACATCTAAAAGATTATTAAAACTTTTATTAACGTATTTGGATTCTGTTCGAGTCATTACAGAATCTGTATTAACGTGCAATATGTAGACCATGCTTCCTTTTAAATGTCACTGTTAATTTATAAACAGAAGTGAAAACTAATTAGCCTTCTCATTGTCGAGTAATCATCCGGCATACTGATGGGTAAATAATAGTCAACATCATCATTAGGAAGAGACCCATTATCCATTAGTATTAAAATAAGAATGATTACATTTTGGGCAAATATCGTTAATTGTAATAGCTCTAAATTATCTGGTATATTATATATATTGGCATATTACAACTTCAATACAAGGTCTATACCAATCCTTTGGTTATATTTTATTAAAAAGATACTAAACGTATGTGGTTTATGTAATATATATTGGTGTTCACAGGTGAATGCGTTGTGGTTAAAACATGATGTTAAACAAATATTATGTGATCAATATTTACAAAAATGGAATAGTGATACATTTAATTCATTTAACGGTATTAACTACAGAATGTTTAAGTATGAATTCAAATTAGAAAATTATTTGGTCAATTTGTCAACCAAGAATACCAGAATATTATGTAAATTTAGAACTCCCTATAGAAACTGGTAGATGGTTAAATATTGAGAGAGATAACAGTATATGTCATTTATGTAATACAGATATTGGTGATGATTTTCATTATATTTCCCCCCTCTAATTAGCTGTGCCTTGAAGTGGCGGAGGTGGCTTGTGCGTCTCCAGGAACCGTTGAGCTATACCGGCTGGAGCGCAAGCTTCTGTTAGGGTCACCCAAACCGGGCAGATCACGGAGGAGGGACCAGACTAAACAGCTAGGAGCAGGTGGGGGCCCTCAATATGTATGGTGCATGACCCACCGGTGTGTGGATATGCTCTGGCCATCACTAACCCACCCCTAGCTATGGGCAAATAGTGAAGACAGAGAAGGACAAGCAGATGACACAGACTGCAGGTGGCCGGGAATGCATAAGTGAGCCCCACCAGGCATGTACAAGGCAACAAATAAAGACAACAAATATCATGCTTTCATGAAGGCACACAGTCAATATGTGACAATCCTGCAGAACCTTGAGTTATGGCATGCCTAAATCTGTCTCCACTATTGCAAATAGCTTCAGCTCTGAAACAAACCAGAAACAACCCCAGTTATGGGTAAATAGCCGAACAGATAGAAGGCGTAAGTATAGAAAGTCATTCTATCTAGAAGGAAAACTCCAAACTCCAAACCAATCCCGTGCTCCCTGGGTAGGATTTTGATCCAGGAGCTAAGGTTGAGGTAACCCTGACAGAAAACCTAAAGAGCTGAAGACTGATGTACTGGGCCACTGGCGCTCTTCAAAATAACATGGTACCACACACTAAAACACAAAATGACTACACCAACAGACAGATGTAATGTAAAAGAAATGGCACTCGCCCATTGAGCCCCCCGCCCCCCAGGATGAAGCAGCGTCGGGCTTCGTGTCTCGAAGGAGACCACCCTATGCTACTGGCAGCACAACATCATCTAAGAATCAACAACCGCTTAAGATAATGCACTGGAATGCAGAGGGAGTTTTTAACAAAAAAACAAAAAAAAATTGAGCATACACTCACTACATGACAGAGGCATTAACATCTGCTGTATTCAGGAAACCCATCTGCAAGAAAGTAAATTCTTCAAGATCAGAGGATACCAGTGTTTCAGATCTGACAGAACAGACAGACACAAATTGGAATTATGATGCTCGTCCGGAGTAACATTCATGCATGTGAGACAGCAGTACACATGAAGGATGCAGAGTACCAAGTGATCAAAGTGAAGACAAGCACAGAGGAAATACATATCCTAAATTTCTACTGCCCTAATGACCGACCACTCTCCCTAGACACTATCAACGTACCAAAGGCAAACTTTTTGGCAGTTGGTGACTTCAAAAGCCATTCACAAAGCTGGAGCGATGATCATATAGATCAACGAGGAGAAGAAGTGTAAAACTGGCAAGATGAAAATCAGCTTATTCTAATCAACAGCCCAAGTGACATACCTACTTTCTACTCCAGACGGTGGCACACAACTTCCACTCCAGATCTTGCTTTTTGTACTGAAGACATCCAGAGAAACATGGAAAGAGATGTAGCAGAACAACTTGGTGGAAGTGACCATAGGCCAGTAAACCTTACTGTCAGCAGAAAAGTAAATGCCGAACCGGCATATCCACGCTGGAATTACAAAAATGCCAAATGGGGGCTTTACAGACACCGCATAAGTACTCTGGTCAAGAACCTGCAAGTCAAAGGAAGAGATATCAACCATGTTGTCAAGGAATTCAATGACTGTATTCTTAAGGCAGCCCATGAAACAATCCCACGAGGTGCTAGAAAAGAATACAAACCATACTGGAGCAATCAACTTCAAGAACTGCAGGATGACATGTGTGATGCCAGGAAGAAAACAGAACAACAACCATCACAAGAGAACAACCTACATCTCCAGCAGGCAAAAGCAAAATATCTGAAAACAAAGACCCAAGCAAGACGCAGAAGCTGGAGAGTGAAGACAGCATCACTCAATCTTGAGAGAGATGGAAAGATACTCTGCAGGCTCACCAAACAACTTAATGATGAGGAAAACAGAGGGCACTGAAAAATACTAGAAGAAGATGGAGAAATGTTGACAGGGCGGCAAGCAGCTAATCGTTTAGCCAACAACTATGAAAAGGAGAGCAGCATACATGTCAGTGTTGAACAGCAACGAAAAGCGAGAAAAGAACAGAGGGAGAACACAAAAACAATGTTACACTAAGAGAACTCATGCAACAACCCATCACACTCCATGAGTTACATAAAGCTTTGAAAAAACTTTAAAACAAGAAATCACCAGGACCAGACAAGATCACAAATGAGATGCTCACTCACCTTGGCAGCACAGCAATTGACAAACTTCTGGAAATCTATAACCGCAGCTGGGAAGATGGCACCCTTCCACAAATCTGGAGAGAGGCCACCATGATCCCTGTCTACAAAAAAGGGAAAGACAGGAAGAAAGCAGTCAGCTACCGTCCAGTCAGCCTCACCAGTTGTGTTGTCAAGACCATGGAGAGGATAATCAACCAAAAACTACAGTGGTATCTTGAGACTGAGAACATCTTGGTTCCCGAACAAGCAGGTTTCAGGCAGTTCCACAGCACAGAGGACCAAGGAACATACCTTTCCCAAGAAATCGGAGATGCCTTTCAGGAACAGAAACATGTGTTTGCTACTTGGATAGACCTACAAAAGGCATTTGACAAAGTCTAGACCGATGGGCTCATTGTCAAACTACAGAGATGTGGAATAGCTGGAAACATGCTGTCATGGATCAAATCATTTCTACACAACCGTAGAGCAAGAGTCACAGTTCACAGAAAAGAAAGTAAGAAAATTCTGCTGCGACATGGCGTCCCACAGGGGGTGTAATATCACCCACTCTCTTTTTGATCTTCATCAACGACCTCATTCAAGAACTTCCAAAAGGAATACAAGCTGCCCTCTATGCTGACGACTTAGTAATGTGGTGCAAGGATGAATATGCCACTACTGCCACTTACAGAATGCGGATAGCAGCTGAAAAGCTGACTGCTTGGCGAGAAAAAGGGTGCGTCTATCAACAAAGACAAGTCCTCCATAACATTCTTCACCCTATCTTCAAAACAAAAGCTGGTACAATAAAAATAGGTAACACTCTTCTGAAGAGTGAAGAAGAAGTTACATACCTTGGTACTCATTTGACAAGAAACAAACTTAGAAACCACACATCAAGAAAGCAAAAGCTAGACGCAAGCTGGCCATTATGTAGAAGCTAGCTGGAAGCAGCTAGGGCGCAAATGAAAGGATACTCAAGACAGTATATGAAGGAACCATCAGACCTCATCTCGAGTATGGCCCAATAGCTTGGCCAACCACAGGAAAGACAAACCAGCAAGCCCTAGACATAAATAACTGGATCTATGAAGTTTACACCTATCAAGGACATGGAAAAAAACTGCAACAATACAACCACTTAGTGAGAGGATAGATGCCAAGATCATGATCCATGCAGAGAAATTCAAATGTCTGCCCAATCATCCAATCAAACAGAAGATGGAGGGTCTGACGAAGAATCGTCTCAAACGCAGCAGTTTCATCCACCAACGTAGAAGACTTAATAGAGTGAACCACACCAACTTGCCATCAGAGACACTTCCTCTTAGTCACACAGACTTACCACAGCCATGGAATAAAGAACAAACTTACATACATATCAGCATAACTCTTCCATAAGTAACACAAGGAGACCCCTAGGATGACATGGTCAAATGCTCACTGACGATCGCTGTGATCAATGAGCAGTATCCAAATAAATCTTGGATCCATGCATACAAAGATGGTTCATCAACAAATGCTGTGACCAATGGAGGTGCAGGCGTATTTATCAAGTTTCCCTCAGGAGAAACATCCAAAGCAGAATTTTCAGCTGGCTCTCACAATTCCAACTATTGTGCATAGACTCAAGCCCTCATACATGAAGCTACCATGATTAAGGAATCAAAGGATGAATGCCTGCATGTTGTCTTCCTATCAGATGCTCGTTCAGTTCTACAAGTATTGGAAGGTGACAAACTTCTCCATCTAATTAAAAGCCTTCAAGAGATTGGAACAAAAAAGACGAGTAGCAGTACAGTGGATTCCAGCCCATTGTGGGATCCCAGGAAATGAAGAAGCTGACAGGCTACCCAAGCTAGGAGTAAAACATATACAACAGCGTTACCTTCCTCGAAAGAAAAACCTTAATCAAGTCAGCCATTAGATCCAGGACAGTGAAGGATGAATATCACCTTTGAGTGGCCTACTGACACTCCCATACAGCATAAACTTCATTGTGACAAATAAGAGCTGTAAAAAACAACCCATTTCATCCTACAGACTGGACTATTGGTGTAGTTTGTGAACGAAAAGAAGAAGAAGAAGATGTAAGACGGGTTTATAGCAAAGTGTGATAGCTATCCATTTTAACATTTGGAACATCTCGATCATTTCCGGTAATATTCGTATCTCGTCAATTGTTTTTGCTTTAATAAATAAATTTGTGCAAATATGGCATTTATATTAAATTATGATAAATATATTTATAAAATTATAACCGCGTATCATAGAAATACATTATTTATATTAAAAATAATTACCTAACACCTCCATTTTTATATGGATTTGTCTGACGTCTGCAGAAAATCAAAGATGGTGGTCAAAGTAACGTCGGCTCAAAATGCGAAAAATATACTTTTGATTGCTGTTCAAACAATACAGAACCAATGGACACACCAATTTGGACAAAACATAGGCCTTTTTTTTTTTAAATATCAACATTAATGAGGTAAGTTATATATTTTGGTTTTTATTCGTTAGTATCCATTTTCCAAGTAGCGTAAACAGACTAGTCTGAGGACGCGAAGCATTGTAGAAGTTTAGGAGGTCCGGGGGCATGCTGCCCTGGACAATATTTAATGAAATTTATTCTCCCCGGACATTGGGTCCGTGGTGAGCGTGCCCGAACCAAATTGGATGTTGGCACGTTTCAAAACTACTTCAAAGTTCAAATGTGAAATATAAAGTTAAACCCTGAAATGTGTGTGCTATTTTCTGGAGTTAATAAAATTAATTCTAGCGTGGGTGGGTGGAAGACACCCCCCCTCCAGAGGATACGGTCCTGTATAGCCACACTGTCTACATACTTTAAACCAAAATGGATGGAGTCACATGACTAACTATTATTAAGAAGAAAAGAAAATTCATACTCTGTACTGACTTGTATATGTACTATAATTAGGTATTTAATAAAATCAATATTTATAACCATATAATGTATAATGCATGTAATCGTTCCATTGATTGAAATATATTCTAATGCATATAAAAATACACAAAAGGATTGGGCACAAGTTATCCAACTTACGAGGCCCTTTCCTAATTACGTAATATAAAAGGATAATAATAGTAGAGATGACGACAACAATTATTTGTTTTAAATTTAACAGTGAAAAATTATAATAGAAAGGAAGAAAAGGTAAGAACATTCGTGCTATAAATATGAGATAAGATATAGATTAAGATTAAGGATGAAAACAGAAGGGACAGAACACAAGAACGCAATAAAATCCCTATCAATATTATTTTGCCTGTTACATGACCATTTATTGTTCACTCAAGATATTCTAGACGAAGCAAAAGAAGTCTCCGAATTGATCAGATTACATGATCAATCTAACACTGACAAAACCCATGTTAAATCATCAAAAAGTATTGGCAAAGAAAATCTGAAGTGTAATAATGTAATACGTGTTAAGGCGTCAGTGATTCGTTTCAGAGTCTCAATTGTGGATAGACGTCGGTGATTCGTTTAAGTCAGTTGATGCTAGATAGACGTTTCCACGGAGTAAGTTTACATAACAAAAACACAAATGGGTGTTCAGTCGTGTGTCGTAATTATCATGTTATTTGGAAACATATTAGGTAAGTTTACATATATTTAATTATTATTAATTTTTAACCTTTGTCTTCAAAGAAAAGAAGCATGTTTAATCATATGTCCATTGAATATTAACCCCTGAAATTACCCGAGGTAATCGGCAAAGCCATGGAGGTTGGCTGTGATGTTTTTCGTTCTTCGCGGCACATTTTTTGCTGCGGACTGAAAAGAAATTCTAGGTGTATTTTTTTTTCTCATTATTTTAATAGTTCATATATTTTTTACGTTCATATCACAACCAGTAGCGGACCCAGAAGGGTGCCAGCGGGTACGGACCCCGTTTTTCTCTTCTTTTTTTTTTACTTTTTTTTTTACATTTTCCGAGTGGAAGGACGTGAAATTTACCAATAACAACAACAAAACAACATCAACAAAATCTTATTACTTTTATTTATTTAAAATGGCAAGTTGCCCTCCCTTTTATCTATATCATAGTTTTGTACAAACGTCAAACTGTGTTATATACTGAGGTGCGCAGTAGTTTGTCCCCTCCTATCCCCAACCCCCATTTTAAAGTCGGATTGACGCCCATGCCTACTATAAAGATAAGTAAAAAGAAAAAACGCAGTTTGGATTACCAATACTAAATAGAGAATTGTCATTCAAATGTTTAATTAATTACAGTGTTGTAGCCATAGGCTAAAAACAGACGAGGCAGATATGAAGACGCCCCCACTTTATAAAGTAGATTCGTACAGTTTTATAAGCATGGGCGGGAAAAACAGACGAGGCAATTGCCTTGTTTGCCTCAATGTTGGCTACGGCACTATATCAATTAATTTGTTTGTTTTATTTTGTTTTGTTTAATTATCTTTGTTGTTGAAACTTTCAGGCATGTGTCCGGATGGTAATATGCTAGAAAACCCCGCTAAGAAGACATGTTATCACCTATCAGGAGGAGCAACTAACTGGAACAATGCGAACTGGCAATGTAAAGCTCATGGCAGAACACTCGCTAAGATCACAGATGACAGCGACCATCGGTTCCTCAAACAGCACATGGTGTGAGTGATGTCATATCAAACCACACCGTATTACATTCTTAGCACAGCATAGCGAAGCGCATCCTTACAATGTCAGAGGTCACTCCGGTCACTCCGAGTCCGTTTGGACCCATGACCAACATAGCTCATAAAAGCTCGGGCTGCTTACTGCGCCATCTATATGAAAACATTTTTGGTGATATCATACTTAAAAATATTTTCCAATCAGATCGCTCGTTTTATAAGCCAAATCGGCAACTGTCGTGTTCTTGCGGGAAATTCTCCAACACTTCGTGAAATTGCTTTTTCACGGTGAAACTATCTTTGAATATAAAGTGCCTGTTCTTCTTTGGTAACAATTCCTTACAAAGAAGGTAACTGTCATTATTTTGCATTACCTTTTATTTGGTATTTGGTATTACGGTACCTTTGAAACTGACGTACGTCCAAATTGATAACCCGTGTACTCCCGCTCATTTTTACCTCTCTTCCGTGATCCATTATTTACATCGATAAGGTGAAGGCCAAGGCATTGAAAATCGAATTGTGATTGGTTGCTTCAAAATCGTCTCCTGCTACGACGCTTCCAATCAAAATACGTTTTCTCAGCCCAGGTTTTTGACAACTATATT
>JAULBS010131072.1:0-13403 GCA_032355785.1 Symmetromphalus regularis
GAGTTATTCACAATTGTCAACGTTTTCTTATTCAATGATAAAATATAAATTTTCAGAAATGTGACACACACCCTTCTCAAAGAGTCAAACTATTATTATTTTAAATTGTTGATTATTTTTATGATTGAAAAAAATGCCTGTTCATACTTACCTGTGTTTAATTCAAAGCATTGAATAGGTGTGACATGTAATAAAAACTTTATAATACATGTATCTTTAGCAACGTTTGTTGACCACAAACTATTTTAATTTTCTCAATTTTTTTTTATTGTTCAGAAACATTGGGTAAAATTACCTGTTTTCATTTAGAATCCTAAGAATCTCCACAGCGAAACTATCTGTTCCAAAAAACAATATCTTCCAAGGTTTGTCTTGCCTTGACATGGACTCACTTGACAATGTACTAGTACATCTACATGAACCATACTGGCCCCAATTCTGTGAGTATAATAAAGAATGTCTATTTTGGCAACTTTTATGAAGTTTTTCCCATTGTGACCCACACCTACAGAGATAGTTGTCAGTTTTGCAAAGATGAAACTGAGTCTTCAACAGATTGTTATGGTTTCTGTGAAATTCCGATAAAGAAAAATTAAGGTCAGAATTGTGATTATTTCTCGAAATATACTTGGAACAGAATTTTGATTGCTTAAAATTGTCATATTTCTCTGAGGTTTCTGAAGAGAATTTAGTTTCACAGCAGAAATTGTTTTTAAATTCATCTTCTGACACTTGCTTCAAATGAAATCTTTGAGAGTATGTACATCTACACTGACTTCTATCAATTTGTTGACCATCTGTTTTATGTGTATGTATGCTGCCATTTTTTGTATCGCCAGGTCTATTAACTTTATCACATGAAACGGAACAAAAGTGAGTATTTTTATAATTAAGAGATTCCCTCTCTGATGACTGCAGAATGTTTTCTCGTTGGACAGACTCTTTTGAAATGGCAGCCAATAGGTCATGATCTTCTACTTGTTCAACAGATATATTATTTCTATGGAGACATGATAATGAATGGCATCTTCCTAAACTACCACAAGAACTGTTTAGACAGAAACTATGATTCTGTTTGTGTCTGCCTATCAGCTTTAGCAAAGGCAAATGAGTTGATGAAGTAAAATATGAAGTGGGTCGAAAAAATACCATAATTTACCTGAAAAAGAAAAATGGATATATATATATAAAACAAAATTGTTTTTAATTATTAATATCAGAATCATAAATCTTGATGCTAAATGTTTAATGCTGGGGTATTCTTTTAACTAAATTTACATAATATATAATAAATTGTTGATAATGGGCCAGGCATTTCACTGCATTAAATAGCTTTTCATGCAATAAAATTTTGTGGAGGTCCAGAATAGTTGTCAGGTCAGCATGTTTTTCACCTGATCTAAAAATATAATCATCATTCGACTTAAATCTCAATGCCAGCTCTACATGGCTCAATGTGTAGGTGTAGTAGTCCACAACTGGTTTATCAAAGGCCATAGTATGTATTGTCCTGCCTACGGGAAGATCCCTTGCCGCTAATCAGAAATAGTAGCTTTTGTGGTGGTAGCAGGTTTCCTCGAAAGACCATGACACAAAAAACTATATGTCAAGACATTTAATAGCTTCTGAATAAACAATGTGCTGGGGTGTCGTTAAACAAACAATCCTTTACTTTCATGACATTCAACATTAAAATTAATGGTGTACCCTAATATGTGTATTTTTATTAATAATAATATCTCTTGCTCGGTAATTTATAAGTGTTGTAGGAAAACGTTTAAATGCATCATTTAATTATTGTGTCTATTAATAATCACATGATTTTTGGAATTAATTTCTTGATTTACATTATTTTGGTACCAGGGCATTTTTATAGTTACAAATGACCAGTAAGCACCTTAAACTTTACAAACATTTTTGGGGGTAAAATATTAACCAGGACACCCACCCCAACCTACCTTAATAGTTTATTTAATTTTTAATTATTATTATTTTGTTGTTTTCTATTTCTAACAAACTTATTCTTATCATTAAATTGGGGTTAGATGAACTTCTTTTAAATGGCAGCCACACCAAAAAAACATCTCTTATTGGATCAACAGATGGAGGGAGGAGATATCCAGTCAGATATCTTTCCATGACTTTCTGTTAATAGTATATAATACCACGCTTTTTGATTGCAAGACGATGACGAAATTCTATGGAGCCTGGAGGTTAAATGCACGCTAATGGAGCTGGGGGTTGGTAAATCTGGTAACCTCTGGCTGGAGCATTACGAAAGTCAATTTAAACTTTATGTATAATTATTTCGACTGTTGTCAAATGAAACTCTAATAGTAATACTAATAACATACACCAAGATTTATAATATCTAAAAACTAAGCACCGGCTACATATGATCCAATAATTGATATAGAGTTATTTCCCCTTGGTTATGGCTTTCATTTGGGATATCACACCACGTTAAAAAAATTCGCACACATTAATAATTATTCTATCCGTCTGGTTATTCATTAAGAATTCAGCATTTCGTTTAAGCAGGTGCTTGTGCAGAAAGGTTTGGTGGTATATAATGTATACAATAACATCTTCCCTCATGGAACCAGATACACTTTACCAAGGGCGACAATCGCTTCCTGGAAGTTGGGGTGGGGGGGGGTCCGAGTATCCCCCTGTCTAAAAAGTGCCTTTGACAAAGACCGCCCGCTTTGGTAAACCAGTTGTAGACCACTGTGATTTCTTTTTTAAGTAACCTGTTAGAAGCACATTAAATGTGTCTGTAGGGACATGTTCTCCATAACCTTCTTCCTCTCCTGACCCAACCTACCATCTAACCAGAGTATTTAGAGTATTTACATTCTTGTCATGTGTGCTTTACCATGCTACCTCCAACAATGGATCCTTTGGGTCAGCCCTGAACCTATTCAAAACCTATCAAACTTTGTACAAGCTTGTTTAAAGAAAACTTTTGACTTTCTGGGCATAGCCAGAGAGGAAAAAAAAGCCGAGGCAAACCCAGACACTGGGAGCTTGAACCATGTTGCCATGCGGATAACAAACAGAATTATCATGGGGAAAAAAATAAAAAAAATCTGTGGAAATTCCAGACGTCTGCCTCACACTAGCTGCGCTAGAGACAGAGTTCATGGTTTTGAAGGCATGTACTTATTAGTCAAAATGTTAATTTTTTTTTTAATCACAACTGTGAACCAGTCGGTCGTCAGATTGATCCTTCTCAGAGCACCCATTTGCAGTTTGGGCTATTTTCCCTTCCAGCCACTGGTCGACAACTGGTTTATCAAAGGCTGTGATATGTGCTGTTCTATCTGTGGGATGGTGGATGACCATTGTATGACGTCCAATAGCCGATAGATAAAAATCAATGTGCTCTAGAAAAGTCGTTAAATAAAACAAACTTTACTTTTAAATCTCAACTGGAAACACTCATTTTCTGGAAACACTCATTTTTCTATTATCAATAAGTTATCTTTTATATGCACTTTCTCACATAATAGTCTTTCATATTCCAGTTGTGGTGTACTGCTTGGAATAGGAAAATTCCAATCAGAGAAAGTCCACTTAGGGATTCGATCCTACAACCAAAGCAACGTGGGGGCTAATGCTCTGACTCAACTAGACACTGCACCCAACTGAAGATGAGCAAATTAAAAACACATGAAGTGATGATAGAAAGTTTATTAAGCTAAGAGTTTAATACATACAAAATAAATGTATCGAGTTATTATACAGTCCTCTACGGTACACCATCCAATCAGGAAACTTGCATGCAAGTATTTGCCATTACATTTTTACATGCTTAAATAGTGTGAGATTAACATATCGACATTTAAAAACACTATGCATTAATACTATACAACAAATATCACCAAACGTATTTACATATTATAGCATGTAATGTAATAGTGTATGTATGAAAAAAAAATGTTGAAGCACAAGCAAAAACGTAATGTTTTAGGCTTAATATCATGTTTAAATTTTTTACCATTTTGAATAGCAATTGTGTTCATCAAAATACTGTCCAACCTTATGTGGCTACCTGTATTAAGCAGCCACCTGCCTTAAAGGGTCACCTTTATTTTTTTCCTTTATCAGCTAATTTAGTGCTATTTAACCTGTATTGAACAGCCACTTGTCTAGATTACAGATTTTTATAGCAAGATTACAAAGTCAGACAATGAAATAAAATTTAAAAGTATGAATGGTTTTGACTTGCATAAAACCAGACTTATTTTGTTTTGCCAAAATCAGGTACATCTCTTAAAATTAAATGATTCTATTTTAAATGGCATTGGCTATTTTGAGAGATAATTATGACAAATTTTTAAAATAGTAATTTTCTGACTGCGTTTTTAAAATAGTATTTAAATAAAAACAGGTCAAAATGGAATTTAATTTTCTATTCTAATCTATCTCTGCAAAAATCTGTAACAAAACAAATGAAATAAGGTGTGGCCTAAATAAATTTAAAATTAATCCAATGTACAAAAAACATTTTGTAAATCAGTTTCTGGTGGCAACATTAAGGCTCTTAATTTCCAGTTGACAGCACGCTCGTGACATGAAACTGTTTATTCACAACACGATAGTATAACAAGTGGATGGGGTGATGAGATTTAATAAATTCTCTTAAACGCAACAAATATTAGCATGTAAGCACAGTTACACAAAGCAGTAATAAACAATGAACTTATAAATGTGTTTCCATGTTTATAGAAGTGTTAAAAGAATTTTTGCCCTGACCAGATCATAGTATTTTTAAAAAGTTTTTTGTGTCTGTATTTTTATTATCTAAAAGCCAAGATTATCAGCTCAAAACTTGTAGATCAATCTGTTAATATGTACTATCTTCAGTAGCAGACACACGGGGAAGGGGGTAGAGGGATATAAACACCCTCCCCCCCTTTTTTTTCTAATAAACAATTTTTCACTTGGTGTATATAAAAAAAATTGGAAATGTGCAGAAACGGACACTTAAATATTTCAGTTCCCCACATAATTTAATTAATACTACTTGTATCCTCGCTTGAAAAATCTGTGAAAATGGGAAATCAAAAACAATTGGCCTACTAACCCCCACCCCATTTCCTCTAAATCCTGTGTCCACTCCATTATTTTGGATTTTTTTTCAACAAAGCTTTTGAATATTTAACCAAAAGGTGTAGCAAAAACAATCGATTAGTTTGTTTGTACTACCCTGGAATATTTCTTACCAAATCTTTTGAATGATTAACTAAAAGGGTAGTAAACTTTAAGAAAATTACCGGTACCAGTGAATCAATCGTCGGTCAGATTTGGACAAACTTTTTATCTTTCAGGCTAGAATGACCCGGTAAGGGCTCAGCCCTCTCCAATTTTTCCACCAGTTTTGAATATGGTTAAAAATGTCAGAGGTAATAAGCCAAAAACATGCCAGAATCACTATAAAGGGTGTTAATATTTTAAAATTTACACATTTTACACACCCATAAAAATTAGGTCCCCACTTTGAAAATCCTTCCAACATTACAGTCTTTAAAATATTATTATTGCTTTAAATATATTAACAAAATAGAAGTAAATGGATGGGAGTACAATGAAGCAAGATTGAACAGCAGGCCAGTAATATGTAAACAAGACAAAAAGCCTGAAAAGATTTGTTCAGTATCATAGTAATGATAATATGCAAATGTAATATCTACATGTATAAATCAGGGGTACAACGATATGGCCAAAACCGTATTGAGAATTATTGCAATACAGCAAACCCACATAGCAATAGAGTTTGATTAATTACCAAGATGTAATAGTCATATTTTGATACTATCATACTTAATTACTAAACATTACAGACCTGTACCAATTTCTGATGAAAAAAAGAATATTTATTGATGTATTTAAGTCATTCTTTTATAAGATGGATACTCATTAGGTAGATATATCGCGATAAACAAAACCGTATCACTGTATGTATTGTGCTCGGCCAGTATTGCAATATACCGGTATATCGTTGCACCCAAACATGTATGTGTATAAATATATGTATTTTACAAGATCAGCAGCCCACAAAGAAAAAATGTTTAAATTATGTAAAGAAAATATTTACAAAAGATGAATGAAGTTGTGTATGCAGAAAACAAAAATATTTTATTGTTGAAATAAAGGACAAATGTTATATTAGGGAAATCCTCCATTTCAAAGAATGTTGTTTGTGGAATAAAAGCTCAGGAAAATATATGGCAAAGCATATATATAAAAAAAAGAGCCTTGGTGATACAGTGGTAAAATGTCAAGACTATCAAGCTGATGACAGTAGTTCAAAACCTGTTGGAGGCTGGCTCTCACCTGACACTTCAAAAATAACCAAATGTTTGACATCTAATACATAAATAAAAAAAAATTTTAAAAGAAATTCTACAGTTAATGAGTATGTGAGTGGAGTTAGCGTGGCAGGGTTTTTAAAAATGTAACTGTAAAATGGTGGTGCAGATTTTCGACTAGTGTTCTTATGAAGCCATTTAATTTCCCTTGACATAACTGCACAACTGTAATCTGTGATATCACACTGCTCACCAATAGTATTACATAATTTACACGCGACTCGGCCTGAAGTTATTTTAGCACAGACATTATAGTTAAAATGTTTATATTTCTTGGTTAAAATGTCTTGTTTAGGGGATTTTATAGAGGTACTGGTAGCCATTTCAAAATCTAAGTAACCACTTGGTAAAGATCTTGCAACCGAAATGTTTCATTACAGACGAGATGGATGTCTTGAATGTTAATATATGACCTTTTAGAATGGCTATTGTTTGTATTTTCCATTAGTAAAGGTGGTGTTGACATAGTGCAGCTTTAATATCATTTAATACAATTGTTCTTATGAATGAAAAACATCATTTACGTATGCCACATTCAATTTCTAAGTTCTACAAAAGTAATAATAACTGATTAGAACCATGTAAAGATTGCTTGTGGTTCACTTCTCCATGGAAACAGATAAAAGATGACGAAGATAAATACAGGGGCATTGCAGCTGGGGGAGGCTGCAGCCCCCCCACCCCAAATAATTCTCATAATTAAGTTCTTATACATTGTTGAATTATTCATCGTCAAATTGCGATGTTCAGAAACCGGAGCAGCCCCTCCAATACAAATTTCGTACGAACGCCCCTGTAAATATCTGACAAATTCTCAAAACAAAACTTGGGCATTTACTTTAATGAGATGAAACAAGAAAATGCCCGATGGTAAAATTATTTTTCAAATACCATGATAAACCGAGGAAACTAACACCAGACGACGATGACTAGACAAAGCGGCACAACAAAACTGGCGAATATTCAACCCCTGAAATTGTCCGCGGCAACTGGCAATGCTGTGGAGATTGTAGCAGAGTTTTTCATTCTCTGTGCTACTTTTTTTTAATGTGGACTAAAAAAATTGTTCATGACATGTTTTTTCTTATTATTAAAAATAAAGTATATATGCAAAAATTGCTGTGGACACTATTTCTTCACAGCATTTATTTTGCTGTGGATATTTTCTTAATTACAGGGGTTAATATTGAAACAAGTTATATGAAGAAGAAAAGTACACACCATAAATGGAAGTTCTTGTTTACAATAATGTTTTTTAAAAACTCGTCATGCTAAAAATTGGCACCAAACTGACTAATGCTTACAAGTGACAAACGTTACACACACATTTTTTGCAGGAAAATCTGATGAAGTTTTAAACCCAAGAAGGGTCTTGCAAATCACAATACAGCAAGATTATGTTTGTTCCTCTATGTTCCTTGTATAAAGATATAATAATTTTACAAAATTAATGTAGTTAACTGCAGTTGATAATTGCAAGTATACCAAAATAATTTCTTCACAACCACACTGTATAATTTATATCATCATTCATGTTAACCACTTTTCAACCCTTGAAATAAAAATACTTTTTATCTAAATCTGCAAATAAGCTTTTGTTTTTTCTCCATGGCTCTATATGGTCTACAGTGGTTTCTTTTTTTAAATCTATCAAGTTTGTTAATTAGCAAAGAATCTTTTAAACTGGATGTCTCATATGATAAAATGTGTAAATATTTTGTTAGATGAAAATGTACAAATGATCAATCATGTATCCATAATTTTCCAATCCATTTTACGTTTGAAAGTTTTATATATGGTTTGAAAAATTATTCTCGGTGTTATTTCTAGCAAAATGATGTTAATATCTCAGGGATAAGAACAGGTAAGACCTAAAATGGTGTCATTATGAGGAAGCGTATGGCTTGTTCACTTTATTGCAGAAATTACATGGTCAGATATATAGGACTACATGTCACATGTGAGTAATATGCTGTGAGTCTTCAGCCAAATCTACTCACCCACCAATTTATTTTCTCAACAGATTTGGAATAATATTGACAAGCGGTACATGTTTATACCTCTTGCAGCAGATTGCCATTACATGTTCATACCCTTTCCCTCCCTTCTTATTTCAAGCATCAGGAAGTACTATACCTCCATTTCTATGTGATGTAGAACACTGACGAGTATGTTAGTAACACAGCATAATCCAACCTTTAAAATATAGCGAAAATTAACATTTTTAGCAATTATATTCCTCTATACAGGGAGGGGGGTTCAGGGGAAAATATGACATTGCATTTTGTGATGCATAAATTGTGGCTTTCTAGTCAATTTTGTTTTGCTGGAAAACATTTGTAACGTACTTTTTTTTTTACACGTACTTTGTATCCTTATTTATATCCTGATTTAGCTCGTAAATAAAGAAATAATTGCAACCAGAAAAGCCTTAGCTTAGAATGGGTTAAGCAACCATTTGATGTCAGAATTTATAGTCTATTTTCTGTCATCACCTCTTAAATAGCAGGACAAGAAAATATCAAAATATTTGGTCTTTATATAATCTATACAAAATATTTTGTAATGTAGTAATCCAACCCCTGAAATTGCCTATGGCAATTAGCAATGCTGTGGAGACTGTCACAGAGTTTTTCATTCTCCACGGCACTTTGTTTGTTGCGGACTATTTGTTTTCCTTCTAAGATGTATTTTTCCCTTAGCAAACTCAAGAGCTGGAAGCATGTGAATACTAAAATTGTTGTAGAAAATACCGTGAACTCTATTTCTCCACAGCATTTATTTTGTCTTGGAAATTTTTTTAATTGCAGAAGTTGAGTAATAGCATACATTTTTTTTTAGTGTTTTTTTACACAATAACAAAAAAACAAAATTGTACTGATTTTCTTTCTAACTTGATCCCACAGAGATGGTCAAAGGTTAAATACAGATGCAGAATGGAATCCTAACTTGCACTGTAAAGAATTTTTTGTGTTGGTCTCGTTAATCAATAGTTAAAATATCTACAGTTCACAGTCACATACATAAACAGAATTGCCAAGAACGGACATCAGAGCAAAACACACTTCTTTTTGGGTTTTTGTTCTGGAGGCTCCAGCGCGGCCAGTATTGCTTCGTCAAAAACATTCTTCAGTCCTTTCTGGAAAAAAATAAATAAAGTACTGAATCAATTTCCTACCATTTCCTAAAAGTTTTGTGGTTTTTAATTTTCAATTTTAGAGTTAAAATTCCCAATCTTTATGCAACAGTTACCCAACCATTTATCTTTAAATCTCATAAATTGAGATACTGTAAACACACTATGTATTGTGTCATGGAAGTACTGCGAGGGGTCAACAATAGCCGAATCTGCATGTACAAAGTATTGCGACTTCAACTGGCAAGTTTTATTACAAAATAAAACACAAGCATGTTGTTTTAGAAGTTTGCTGCGGTAATAGTTCATACGAGGTGTTGTTTTAGTTAAATGGGAAGCTGGTGATCAGTGTTTAATGCTCTTTACTCTGTGTGAATTTACAACTCATTGTTGCAAGTAAAGAAACGAGATCCGTATAATGCAACTAGTTGATGTGATAGTTCATACGATGTGTCGTTTTATTTATTTAGGAAGGAGATCGGTATTCAAAATAAATTACAATAAATAAATAATAACAATCAAACTAATGCGTAGAGAGTATTGTGCCATTTTGTCCATCGCAGTTTTTGCAGTACTTTGTTGCTCGCAAAACTTTATTGATTTACAGTATTAATTTCATTAAAATACATTCAGCAAAAAGTAAGGTTTGCTTTATTTAACGACGCCTCTAGATCAAATTGATTTTTATCTCATCATCGGCTATTGTACGTCAAACATATGGTCATTAACATGTTATTATTTTAACATCAAGCCAATAGTTTAACCAGTGGTTTTTAAGTGTTAAACATACAGTATTTGTGACACGTCATCTAAGGATAGGCATGGTACTGACACAAAATGGCTTTCGCTAAAAAAAATGTTGTCCATCATGATTAGAACGAGAATAATTTTACACAATGACTGCACACTTCCTCTTCCTTGGCCTTTTCTCTGGTCAGGACAAAATTGCTAGCTAGACTATGTTTTGCACTTCATGTTAACCCAAATAAGAACACTTGGAACCAGTGAAATTGCTATGAAGCGACTCCCATATGCTAGCCTGTTGTGAAAGCAAAGCTGATGCACTGAGACCACATACATTCATGCAAAGAGAACATAAAAAGCAAGCACTTCGTTTTTCTGGGGAGGTTTCAATTGTATTATTTTTTTTGTTTGCATTTTGAGGAATTCCACAGAGGAGTACCATGTCTGAAGGAAGAAACCTGTCAGCAGGGTATGCACTTAGGATGTTTTTTGACTGGCCAATCGGGCCACTCACAGGAACACTTTGACTTGCTTGTACAACTTTTGAATGGCCCACGACCAAATTTTGTTTTTAAAAACCTTACTTAAATTGCACTTAAACAAATCTTTCTGCGAAAAATAGTGTAGTGGAATGTGATGAGTTGTTCTGATTGTAACTAAAGACGTGTTTCGATTGAATGTATGGATATTTTTACATGTCCAAGATCATTCGAATACATAATCAAAACCGGCTGAGGCATTACGAATGGTTTTAGACTGTTCAATAGACTGGGGACGTGGTTGCTATTATGTCCTATATGGGTTTTGTTACTAATAGGAAACCAGATGAAAACAATAAATAAAAAATAACTTTCTGATCTATTTTATGTGTTAAAGGATTAACTTGCCCAACACTATCTTAACTCGCCATGGTCGATCAGGCGAATATAAAGTGCACACCCTATGTCAGACTGGATCCATACCTGTGTTAATGCTGAGCACTCAACGTATTTTACGGCTTTCAGATCCTTGGCCAGCTTTTCACTCTGATCCACTATCGTGGGTTTCTGCTTGTTCTTGGCCAGTTTGTCTATCGTCGCAGCATCGTCACGTAGATCTATCTGTGTACCCACCAACAGGAATGGTGTTCTTGGGCAATGGTGAGTGATTTCTGGTACCCACTACAACAAGAGATTATTAGTCAGTATCATATATTTGGAATAACAATTGTTTATATGTCCCTCAGGTAACATTATACTTAACAAAACACACAAGAATAATAATCGACAAATTATGTAACAGGTAGGGGTGCAACAACATGGCTAAAACCACATTGCGATATAGCAAACCCATATTGCAAAGAAAGTAAATTTTGTTTTATTTAACGACGCCTCTAGAGCACATTGGACGTCAATCATATGGTGACTCTGACATATGTATTTATAGGAAACCCTCTGCCACCAATTAGGCCAGGGGTCTTTTATATGCACCGTCCCAGACAGGATAGCACATTCCACATCTTTGATGAACCAGTCGTGGACCACTGATTGGAATGGAAAATAGCCACACATATTGCAATACAGTTTGATGAAATACCAAGATGTGATAGTCATATTTTGATACTAATTACTAAACATATCTGTAACAATTTCTGATTAAAAAAATGAAGAGAGAACATTTAGACACAATAGATTTATATGTTTTAATTAAGTTTAATTTTTATAACTAAGTTATTAACTTACTGTCATAGTGGACACTCATTTTGTCACGGTATGTATTTTGCTCGGCAAGTATTGCAACATACCTTAGAGGCACTGATTTCCCGTTTTCCGTCTCAGAATTTAACATGTTCGTTTTTTTTCCGTTTCAGAAAATTAAAAAATTTCCTCTAAAACACACATATACACTCAAATTAAAATTTGTTTAATACACGAGTCCAGTAATTCTCGTTTTTTTTGGTGAAAATCTCCAAATATAATTAGAATCGATCACATAAAAAATGACTTTAATTGTATCATTTATTTACTAAAGATGAAAACCAATTTTGATCGTTTTAAATTATGAAGAATATATAAATTAACCCAAAATATGTAATAAATCAGTAACTGGCGTAAATATTTTAAAAAATGTCCGGTTTTCTTCGACGGAATCAAGTATCAAACGACTGGTGATCGTCTGTGGGCTAAACTAATTTGGCGTAACACGTACAGATATCAGTGTAGTCAGGTATCGATATTTTATGCTTCCAAAATCTGTTAAATTAATAAACTGTGCTATTTAAAGACGAATAATAGTTTTCAGAAAAAATCAGGAATTCTGTTTCAGATAGGTATTTCGGGCATTCCATTATCGCGGAAAATCAGTGCCTCCACATACCTGTATATCGTTGCACTCTTAATAACAGGGATAGTACTAGGTTCCCATTTGTATTCGACAATTTTAATATGGATCTGCCAAAAATATCTATAACATCTCATAATACTAATATAATTCTATCAGTTTTTTACCACAAGTTAACACTTGTCAGTAATAGCTGGGGCCTAGTCAGAGGAGGAAAAACACTGAGGCAAACCCAGACATTGGGAGCTTGAACCATGTGGTAATCAATATCGGTATCAAAGGGGGAAAAATTAAACATCTGCAGAAAACCCACATCAGGCTATGTTAGAGAACAGTAGACCAACCATTTACAATTGGATAACTCGACACTCAACATTAGGGAAAGTGGGGATGGGGCCGGTAAAATAATAAAATAAAAGCTAACCTTCTCTTTGACATTTTCAAATGAAGATGGAGACACAACAGAGAAGCACACCAAGAACACGTCGGTCTGCGGGTAACTTAGAGGTCGAAGTCTGTCGTAATCTTCTTGTCCTGCCGTGTCAAACAAACCCAGAGTGTACGGTTCACCTCCAATCATCACTGTCACTGCATAATTGTCAAATACCTAAAAATAAATTAATAAGTGATGAAAAAAGTAAAGTTTGTTTTATTTAACGATGTATCTAGAGAACATTGATTTTTATCTTATCATCGGCTATTGGACGTCAATCATGTGGTCATTCTGACATGTTTAGAGGAAAGGTCACACCGATAAGCAGCAAAGGTCTTTTATATGCACTGTCCCACAGATAGGACAGCACATACCATGGCCTTTGATGAACCAG
>JAULBS010131083.1:0-13402 GCA_032355785.1 Symmetromphalus regularis
TATATATAGTTTTACTTCTGAAAGCGGACCATTTACTTCAGTGGGTGGAGGGGTGGGGGAGTCCTTTGACCCCACTAAATCCCCCTATGCCTATAACATTCCATTGTGCTTTTAGAAATTCCAATTTTTATCTGTCTGGAAAAAAAAGGGATTAGATGAGATAAAATTAAATTAAAAGCTCAGAATTTTTTTACAAGAATAATGTGTACAAATAATAGGGTCATTCCATAGAAAATCAATCAGTGCTATACACCTGACCTCTTCAGATTCACGTGATTTTTTTTTTTTTGTACATTAACTAAATACATTTAATGAATATGTGCAAAATTTTAACTTTATACTATGAATATCTTCAGAAGTACCAAGTGGTATTGTAAAATATGACGTTTTTTATTTAGCATAAAACATTCAGTAATTTTTTAGCTTTCTTAACTTCATAACTAAAGGTTCTAGCCACACTTTTCCTAGAATTGATTGATTTTATGTGAAATGACCCAATACAGATTAATTTCATCACAGAGACATTAATGTTCTCAGAAATCCTGATGTGATACACAAAATTTAGGCTCTATTTCTGGTTGACATTTCAGTTAAAATTCATCATTAGAACTATGTTTACACATGTTAAAAATAATCAAAGTTGAACTGTCAATGAAAAAGGTCTTAATTTCAAAATACATCTTACTTTACTTAAATTGCATGTCAAAAAAGAAAACTAGTTTTTAGCCATAATGTATATAAGGCACAAGTGTACCCATATATTAATTTGTGATGTCGCTTTAAAAAGATTAATAAAGAGGATCTCTCCCCAGTGGTGTTGTGTCCATCAATGATGCGTTTGAGCCCACTGAATTCGGTTTTGTCGACGCCACCGTTTTAGAATGGATCCAACGTAGTGTCTACTAGGTTGCAGACCCTGCTCCCGTATTCTACGTCGTATGGTTTGTTGGCTGATGGGATAGTTTGGGCCATGGGTAGCAGCAGCTGTCCTAGCTGCAGGTTGAAATCTGTTGCACAGGTGAGACAGGTAAATATGCGGGTGTTTGTTGCGGGTAGTGACACATCTTGAACCCGGACGAGGTCAATCATGTGTGGTGCCCATTTGTTGTAGGCAGGATAACAGAACTCTCCAGATCCCCTGCCACAGTCTAGAACTTATTCTCCAGAAATGTTTTGTGCTATGTATGAATTACAATGTATAGGTATGTATATGTTAAACGTTATATGCCTTTACTGTTTATATCATTCATATATAATGGAATAAAGAATTTGATTTGTTACAGTCTCACAATCGTACAGGCCACTCCCTTCGCTGACCAGCCAGCTCTAAGAAATCCTATGGCTCGTTCCCTCACAATGCCAGAAAGTCATAGCATGGTTGTTGTTACATTAACCTATGGTCGATCACAATATAGAACTGGTAGTGTAAGGTGCCAATGGCATTACTTGCACGTGTGTTTTGGAGATTTTCAAGAATTTGCTCCCGAACAAGAACATGTTTCTGCACATTCATAAAATATGGTTTGAAGTGATTTTCCATCCAGCTGCATTCATTCTACACATCGTACAAAATGTCAATGATTGCAGACGTGTGTAGCAAAAAATATTAGTGGTCAAAATATTTATATTTTGTTGCTGAATGATTACGAATTACAAGTTTTAAAATAACTATTCCTAAGCCTTTTCTGATATCAGGGTTCCTGCAGACTTCCAAGAATGAAATTTCAAAACCTTTCCATGATATTTTTTTTTTTTTTACTATAAATATAATTACCTTTTCGCAAACAAATCTGTAC
The DNA here is from genome assembly GCA_032355785.1 of Symmetromphalus regularis. Taxonomy (NCBI): domain Eukaryota; kingdom Metazoa; phylum Mollusca; class Gastropoda; order Neomphalida; family Neomphalidae; genus Symmetromphalus; species Symmetromphalus regularis. Next base: position 1,797 of record JAULBS010131083.1, read on the forward strand.
AAATGTTCCGATGTATCACATCAATAGTAAAAATGTGTCTGTTTTAAGAAACCTTTCTTATTTCATAAATATTTTTAAAAACATTTCATTAAGATAAAAAGAAAATCCATATGCTGTTGTAAAGACATTACTGATTATATATGTTTTCTTCTTCATCTTGTCATGTACAAATGACCTATGAAGTTAATTTGTTTGTCTTTGTTTTGCTCACACATAAGATTGCTCCTTAAATACATAACAGGTAGAAACTGAATATTTTTTTTTTTTTTTTGGCTGACATTGCCGAAACGTCCTCCCCTGAAAAAGCGCATGGCCGAAACGTTCTAGTCAAAATCGTCCTAGGCCGAAACGTCCGTGCACCATCACACTGCCATGAGCTAAAATTGAAATTTGGAAAAACTGAATGTTCTGTCAGCTTGAAAAGATAATGTTTGTACTCTTTAGGGACGAAAAAATCAAAGACTTTCGATGGTGAAAAACATGGTTTTCAGGGACATAGCAGAAGAAGTGGTCGCACGCACTCAGATAACCATGATCAAAAAAATCTTGGCTGATGCAGAAAATTAAAACATTTCCCATGATTTTTCAGTTTTAACCAAAATTTCAAAACTTTTCCAGATTTTTAATGACCGCGCGAACCCTGGATATTGTGAGAAATTGTACAACATAAGTTATAACATTGAAATACATGTAAAAATTAAGGGGTGTAATGATAGATCAATTCAATAGCAATATATCAATAGTAAATTAAAATGATGATAGTTATTGAGATAGTTTCCCTCAATATCGATAGTTTCAACAGTTTAAGAAACTTAAAAGCAGTCAAAAGTAAAGTTTGTTTTATTTAACGACGCCTCTTGAGCACATTGGTTTTTTTTTATCTTATCTGCGGCTATTTGACGTCAATCATATGGTCATTCTGACATGTATTTAAAGGAAACCCGCTACCGCCACATTGGCTACTCTTCCCGATTAGCAGCAACTGGTGTTTTATATGCACCGCCCCATAGACAGGACAGCACATACCACAGCCTTTGATAAACCAATTGTGGACCACTGGTTGGAACGGAAAATAGCCCAAACTGCCCTTAAAGCAGTCTATAATCAAGAACAAAACAGAGAAAAATAGATAACAACAATATAGCGGATATGTAACATTTTTTTGGTCAAATTGTGCACTTCTGGAAAGAAGAATGAAACTTTGCCCTAGGGTGTTTTGTAATATGCTGATTTCAAAAAATGACGGAACAAGATATCACTCCAACCCTTCCCATCAAAAATTCAAAATGGCTTCCACAAATGCTGTTTTTGTCTATAAAACGGCTCCTAGTGCCCCTATTACCATGATCTTGGTGTCTAATCCGATTTTTTCATGGTCAAGCAATTAGATGAAAGAATTCCTGACCTTAATATACCATTCCTTGAGGAATAAAGATGACATATCCAATCTTGCCACTCGAAAAAACACGTTTTTAATGAAACTCAACATAGTCAACATAGAATCACAATGTTGGTGTCTATTCCCAAGTTTTCATAGTAAAAAGAATCTAATAAAATCATTACTGAACTTAACGGACTATTATTTTGGCATTTTTTTCAAAATGGCCACCAATACAAAATTTACGAACCCAATATCTCATGTACGTCAACATAGAATAATGATCTAGGTATCTATTACTATGTTTTCATGGTCATGGAATCCAATACAATGAGAACTGAGCTTAACAGACCAATCCTTTATGGCTAAAAGTACCAAATCTAAAATGGCTGACGCACCACTAAAAAACCCTACAAAAACAAATCCCACTATTTTCACGAAGTAACAACACATAATCAATATATCAAGTCAATTTTGACTTCTTATTAATTTTTTTAAGGTCAGTGAATGTAATAACTCATTTAAGTTTGAAACAGATCTTTTAGAGTTGGTCAATAAACATCATATTATATGAAGACCTTCAAAATCCATGAAAGTTACCATGAAGAGCCACCATTTTCATGAAATCTCGGCATTCAATCAAAATATATACCGAGTTTGGGCTTCCTTATCAATGCTTGTAAATTTCGTGAATCAAATATAACATTCAGATTTGAAATAATTATGTGAGTGAAATGACAGAAGAAAACGTCAAAAATCCAAGATAATGACCTCCAAAATAAGTATTTTCATACTTTTCTGCATACAATATCTACTAATGGATATATAAAAAATTATATGCAATTCCAAATTAAAGTAGCAATTAATGAACACATTTCCTAAAATGTCTGAAAACAAACAATTAGTCATTCTTAATATTCATCACCATTATAACCGATATCAGGATAATAACTTTCAGTGTAGCTCACTTCCTGGGTGACATCAATGGCATTTCAGGCAACAAATTGTGACCTAAATTCCCCATAAAACTTAAGGAGGTAAAAACCATGTTCGGATTACTTTTCAGGTAAAACATCGGTCCATCGAAGGTCAATGTTTCTTTATGTTAGGATTAGGGGAGGGGGTCAAACCCATTCCTAACACTGTTAGGGTTATGAAAATCAATGACATTTATGGACCGTCCCTAAAATTAATAATATTGCACAAAATGAGAACATGATTGATTGGTTGTTTGTTTAAAGTCATACATTGGGTCATTGGTAAAACATAAAACAATTATTTAAAAAAAATCAGTGTAAAGAGCTGATATATTTTAGTATATATACAATAGAAATATAATTATATAATACATATCACTATGATAAAAATCACAAACTCAATATAATAAATAAAAGAATGATGAAAATAAATTCAGTGTACAATGAGAAAAGCACAATTCAATTAAAACAGGGGTGGGGGGGATCCCACAGTCACATGAAACAAATTAGAAGAATAAATTACGAATGTTCAGGCAACTAGGTATTGATTCTGACTACTATCGCAATAGTGATTTAACTATCGCAATACTATCCCAAATTGCAATAGTTGGAAAGGCCCCAATAGTCACTCCTATAAACGTCCGTGGCCGAAACGTCCTACATTCCAAAAAAAATATATATATGGTAGTGTGCAACCTCAAACATGATGGAAGAAACTATAGAGGGTTATTATAAAACATTAATTCGAAACGAAAACGAATGAATGATCTAGGGATGAAATAAATATTTGTTTTAAAATTACATAATGATTTTGTAATTAAAATGAATTTACATTTCTGAAATGATTTACGTACAAAACATGTTGAACAAATAAATGTTTTATATTGTTACAATATCTTCTTTTTTCAACATATTTTGAATTCTTCTTTTTATATTGTCTAATTTAAATAAATAAATAAATAGGAAAATGGTTGTTTTGGAAAAACCAGAATATTGTACTGGCCTTTTTAATATTATCTTATTTGCAGGTAAAGAAGATAACTGAGTATGTTTTGTACACATTGCATCTCCGTTTTTCATTAAGGTAACAACATTAAATTGAAAGGTCATGACTCTGGTTACAGAACATGAAGAAACTTGATTTTCTTGGTTTTTTTTTAACTTTCGTTGTCCGCATTTTCTTCCACTCCATCCTCACAAAACGCCATTGACTAGTTGGTTTGTCTTTGTAATGCACAATGAAAGTATAACTGCCATTAAGCAATATCATTTAAAAACTGTTTGATTAATATCGTTATTAAGCACCAGAGGCAGAGGAGAATGTAGGATTTTAGAATAGATGCATCCCCCAAACCTAAAGGCGGCACACCACCAGAGATTTTTGTAAGTATTTCAATATTATTTTTTAAAAGTATAATTAGTTGGTAATCATTCAGCTACAAAATATATATTTATATGTTGACCACTAATATTTTTAGCTTTTTTGTAACACTGACAAATCATAACATGCACATGCACAATGGTTTTATTCTAATTATAGCAGTAATAGTACAAAGACTGGGTCAGTAAATTAACATACACCCACTGTGCATGTTTCACTTATAAAACAATTTTCATCTTTATAGTAATTACTGAAATCAGATCTCTTTCTTAATGGACTACAGGCCTACTTAGAGGGACCATGGTCAATAGTGATGTTTGATTCCCATTTAACTAGGCTTTACTCTACAGTTAAAACAATTCTTAATTATATATAATCAGTGGTGGATCTAGGGGGCCTCAGGGTCTGGCCACCCCTAAATGTTGTGATTTAAATAACATTAAAAACATTTATTATTGTTTATTTATTAATGTTAAAGAATCTGAGGAATAGGTGTCATATTAATGGGACCCCCTAAATGGATTTTCCAGATCTTCCACTGATATACATGTGTGTATATATATATATATATATATACTCTATTACCCGAAGCTACTTTTTTTTAATCTATAAGGTGCATTAATTGTGACTTGGCTTAACTGGAAGAATAGCCTTCTACATGTAGCCAGTTCAGGACTAATGGTTTTAAACGCTACACTAACTTTGTATGACCAGGATTGTTTTCATCTTCACACTTCATTATTTGCATCAAATAACAAATTGTTTTGCTGATCTAAATATTTTGTTCTACAGCTTATGTAATCATGACCAAAAGTTTTCATTCTCAAATGGCTTGCACTAAAATGGTGTATGCTGTTACCATACAGATCATCTGTCTGTGTGTATTTATTTATTTATTTTATTTATTTAGTTAGTTAGTTATTTGTGACTTCCAGTACCATTGAGAATTCAGCAAGAGGTTTTCCATTCATTCTGAATTTCTTCATGTACTTTATTTTAAATAAAGACAACATGTATTTATATACATGTAGGCTATTGATAGTTATATGTATTTGCTGTGACATAGGAGTGGGATCAAGTCAAACGGTCGGTCGTTAGATCGATCTTTCTCAGTGGACCTCAGTTTGGGCTATTTTTCGTTCGAACCAGTGGTCCACAACTGGTTTATCAAAGGCTGTGGTATGTGCAGTCCTGTCTATGGGACGGTGCATATAAAAGACATCTTACGGCTTATCAGAAAGAGTAGCCAATGTGGCGGCAGCGGGTTTCCTCTAAATACATATGTCAGAATGACCATATGATTAATGTCCAATAGTCGCTGATAAGATAAAAATCAATGTGTTCTAGAGGCGTCGTTAAATAAAACAAAATTTATTTGCTGTGACGTAATACTGTCTGTGAATTACATCATTGATTCATATGTGGAATTATGTTGAAGTAGCTATGAACATAGTGTCAGATGTGTTCTGCACAAAACCATGTTAGTGGCGGATCTAGAAAATCAATTTAGGGAGACCCAATAATATGATTTGAATTCTTTAACATTGAATAATAATAATAATAATAAACATAATTTAAAAAAATGTTATTTAAATCACAAAATTTAGGGGGACCTGGGCCCCTGCATATGTCTAAAAAAAAGTAAAGTAAAGTTTGTTTTATTTAATGATGCTTCTAGAGAGCACATTGATTTTTATCTTATCATCGGCTATTGGATGTCAATCATACTGTCATTGTGACATATTTTTAAAGGAAGCCCATTGCCACCACTTAGGCTAATCTTTCCAATAAGTAGCAAGTGGTCTTTTATATACACTGTCCCACAGACAGGACAGCACATACCACAGCATTTGATGAACCAGTTGTGGACAACTGGTTCCCGACATGTCTATTCATAAATTTCTTTAAAAATATATTTAAAAATAGTGAGTTTAAAACCATTAAATTAGTTTAATCATCATTTTGATTTGAGTAACATTCATAAACATTGCACTTCGGCAAAGCTCACGTGCAAGTAAACAAAAGTACATGTATACAATTAAAAAAAATTCTTAGGATATGCGATAACGAAAAAAACAAAACATTAATATTTTTTTTGTTTCAGGGGCAGATAATTCGTGTTAATGAAGCATGAATTATGAACCCTCTCCCCGAGCAAGACCAGCTGAAGTGTGAAGCAGTAAGATTGGAAACTTTCCGTGAGTGGCCTCTGTCGGCATCTATTAATCCATCTGTTCTCGCTAAAAATGGCTTTTACTACATCGGACCTTCAGACCGTGTGAGGTGTGTTTTTTGTAATGGTATCTTGAAAAGTTGGAGACCATCTGATGATCCTAAAACAGAACACAGGCTTCATTTTCCACACTGTCCATTTGTGCTGAACCTTGCAGATGACAATATACCGATAACCTCCGAAGGCCAGCCACTACAAAATATCATAACCTCAACCTCATCTGGTGGGACTACATTAAGTTTAAGAGTGCCGAGATACAGTCAGTTTGCAGACAACAGTGCTCGATTGAAATCTTTATCCGAGTTGCCCAGTTATGTTCCTCAGGATCGAAATTTATTAGCAAATGCTGGTTTCTTTTATGCAGGTATGTACATGCATATCAGTAGTGGATCCAGGGTGGGTTCCAGGGGGACAGGACCACCAACCCCATTTCTCGTTTAAATGTTGTTGATTTTTTACCCTTTTTCGAGTGGAAGGATGTGAAAATTAACCATTTGTTCCCCATTTCTATTCACATCATTTTTGGAACCCACCCTTTTCAGAAATCCACATTTCGACCACCCCCCACTATGTCTGACACCTACTAGCTACTGAATAAATAATATTTTGGGGGGGGGTCATTAAACAAACAATTCTTGTTCTTACTAAAGCAGGCCATTCTTGGTATTTTCTGTTGAGTGAAGTAAAGTTTTCTTTTATTTAACAACACTTCTAGTGCACATTGATTTTTATCTTATCATTGGTTACTGGATGTCAATCGTATGATCATTCTGACATATGTATTTAGAGGAAACCCACTGCTGCCACATAGGCTACTCTTTTCCAATAAGCAAGAAGGGGGCTTTTATATGCACCGTCCCCAGCCAGGACAGCACATACCACAGCCGTTGATGAACCAGTTGTGGATCATTGGTTGGAACATAAAATAGCCCCAATTTCTATTAAATAACCAGCATTTATCTAAATATATTTTAATATCTTGCTTTGAGCCATGTCAGCATCATAAAACAGGGATTTATCCAGCATTTTTCACCAGAGTCCTTTGGCTGAAGGGATTGGGAAAATTAGTGCAATTTTAGTCATAATTGGAAAGTTCTTTTCACATCACTGAAATATTATGTAACTGTAATATTATATAAATTTATTAACCAATTAGGGAATTTATAATCCAGAAATTGGGAATTTTCAGTGCTATTTGCCTTTGGGAAGGAGTCGATGTTCGGTACTATATAAAGCGTGGAGAAATCCCTGAAACATTTAAAATTAAATACTTTAATAAATTATTTTAGCTTTTATTTACAAGTACTCTCTTGTTTGTACATCTATATGTTCTGGGATAAGGATATATTTTGGATTATTTGAAAGACACACATCAGACTGAATAACCATTACTTTTTCAGAAGAAGCAAATAATAAAACCAGATGTACAAGAAGAGTTAATTTTTTAATTTAATTTATAAATTTTTGTGGGTTAATATTAAAATGTGTAAGAACACTAGGACTACCAATTATTAATTTAATTAATCTTTGTTCAAATTACCATTCAGATCTTTAAGTTGATGGTTTTAATAATTTATTTATATTTTTTATGCATCTTGCATTTTTTAAATAACTTATAGATAACATTAAAATAGATCAACTAATTACTGTTCTTGTAGTCAACAGATATTTCATGTTTATTTCTTGCTAACATTTAAATTCATGATATTTGGTATTTACCCACATTTTATTTAAATGTAAATAACATTAACAATAATGTACACTTGTGTTAATTTACCATAGGACATGGTGACAGTGTACGTTGTTTTTGTTGTGGAGGAACTCTTCGCAGCTGGGAAGAATCGGATGATCCCTGGATAGAACATGCTTGCTGGTTCCCTCGATGTCCGTATGTTATTAGGGAAAAAGGAGAACAATTTGTGAAAGATATACAGAGTAATTTCATGACAAGGCTTCCAAATAGACAGGTAAAGACAACAAATGTAATGGAGTGAAATTTAAATTTTCACAGAGCAGATCCAGGGGTATACTTGACCTAATGTCTCCAGCCAGTAGTCAACCGATTCTCTGGTATATTTCCATATGTGAAAATAATGAATATAGTTTGAATTGCTACATTTTTATTTACACATACACTATAAACGGCTTGCTACAAGTACTAGTCACATTATAAGAAATAAATAATTTTTGCTATACTTTGTATAATGTCACCCAATATCCAATGTTTACTTTTTTAGTGGTGGTGTAGGGATTAAATAAATAAATAAACATGTCACATGGCACCATTGTTTTTAATTAAAAAAATTCTTCTAGGCAAGAGAGGAAAAAATAATAATTTGGAAATGAAAAAAAAGATCCAAATTTTACATGGATTTTGAAGAAAATATTTTTAATGTTGTTTAATGAGGGATATTTATTTTTGTGTGCATTTCTGGGGAAATTTTTCAATAGTTTTTTTGATTACCATAGCAACTATATAATATATGAAAAATTATTATGTTAAAAAGTTACAAAAGCAGACGTCTATCCCTTTGGCACTTATACAAGTACTAGGTTGTTTGATTGAACACATTGGTGTTTCAATGAGCCACTTTTATTTTGTATTCTGTTTTAGAATATTCAGTCTCCTCAAAGGGAAAGTCCGGTACCGTTTCAAAGTAAGTTATTATTATTATTATTGGTTTGTTTTATATGGAGCCATTTAGCATTATTCCTGTTCGTGGAGATACTAAATTAGCCATAGATCATCTTGGAACATATCATCTTTCAGTATATGTTTAAAAATCAGTAGTTTCTAATTGTTGAGCTTTTTAAACTAAAGAAGTGATGGAAATACAATAAAAATGATTTTCGTCGATTATTTCTTTCATAATAAAGTGACAAGTAAATATCTTGCAAATATTTATTTAATGACACTCTACCTAATTTGGCATTTACTTGTTTGGTCTCTCATTGATGTACAAGGTGGTGTTTACTCTTGAAATTAAAAGAAAAATGTCAATAAATAGGTGATTTGTACACTTTAATGGAACTGAGTATTATATACCAAGTATTGAGTGACGTGTCAGTTTCATTGCTGTTGCAAAATGTCACGGATACGTCATCAATATATGGTATAGTCTGTTCCTATAAAATGTGAAAATCACGTTTGCTAAAATATACACCACTTTGTACATCAATGAGAGCCAAAACAAGTAAATGCTAAATTAGGTAGAGTGTCATTAAATATATATTTCTAAAATATTTGCTTGTCGATTTACTACGAAAGAAATAATCGACGAAAATAATTTTCATTCTATTTCGGACACTACTAGTACTACATGTATATACTGTAGTTTCTTTATAAGTGTTTAGTAATATGACTCATGCTTTCATGACTTTTTCTCCTAGGACGTAGACGTAGTAGTGGTAGCAGTAGACGAGTTCCAGCATTTGTACAAGCTGTCATAGATATGGGATACAGTGAGAACCAGGTGCAGCAAGTGCTACAGAATGAATTGCGACAAGGTAACAAGTGGTTGGCCATCAGATCGATCCTTCTCAGTAGACACATTTGCAGTTTGGTCTATTTTCCATTCCAGCTATGTGGTCCTCAACTGGTTCATCAAAGGCTGTGGTATGTGCTGTCCTGTTTGTGGGAAAGTACATATAAAAGATCCCTTGCTGCTTAACAGAAAGATTAGCATATGTGGTGACATTGGGTTTCATCTAAAGAAATGTCAGAATGACCATATGATTGACGAGCATTAGTCGATGATAAGATAAAAATCAGTGTGCTCTACAGGCGGCGTTAAATAAAATGAACTTTACTTTACTTTACGACAAGGTAACAGTCATCTCTTGTGTATTGTCATATTTATCTTCTAGTCAGGTCTGTCAGAATTAAAAATATGCATAAAGCAAAGTTTGTTTTATTTAACGACGCCTCTAAAGCATTGGTTTTTATCTTATCATCGGCTATTGGACGTCAATCATATGGTCATTCTGACATATTTTTTAGAGGAAACCTGCTGCCTGCACATAGGCAACTCTTTCCAACAAGCAGCAAAGTGTCTTTTATATACACTGTCCCACAGGCAGGACAGCTCACACTACGACCTTTGATGAACCAGTTGTGGACCACTGGTTGGAATGAAAAATAGCCCAAACTGCAAATGAGTCTACTGAGAAGGATCAATCCAACGACCGACACCTTCATAGGTGGACATGTTATCGTTTGAGCTACATCCCGCTCCAAAAATATGCATAACCATTAAGGGTTTAGGTAACCCATTTAATTTTCCATAAACCTTTTACAAACTGTGACGTTCTTAACATAAAACTGACAGCTTGTAAATTTGAGCACAAACAATAAATAGATTACACAAAATAGACTTGCGTAAATGATGCACTAATGAAATGATTGTTGTTGCGGTTTTGACATGCTTGTCAGTTTGGTATATCTAATGGCTTGTACATACTTTATTTATTTGAAGGAAATCATATCACAAGTGCTGAGGCCCTGATGCGTGCTGTCGATGACCACATTACTCGTTCTCCAGTGTCCAATTCACCTGCAAATAATATCAATTCATTAGCCAATAGAAGTAAGTTTTATATCATTAGCCAATAGAAGTAAGTTTTTTATCATTAGCCAATAGAAGTAAGTTTTATATCATTAGCCAATAGAAGTCAGCTTTTTATCACATAGTATTACTCCATTAGCCAACAGAAGTAAGTTTTATATCACATAGTATTACTCCATTAACCAATAGAAGTAAGTTTTATATCACATAGTTTTACTTCATTAACCAATAGAAGTAAGTTTTATATCATTAGCCAATAGTTTTATATCAGCCAATAGAAGTAAGCTTTTTATCGCATAGTATCACTCCATTAGCCAATAGAAGTAAGTTTTATATCATAAGCCAATAGAAGTAAGTTTTATATCATAAGCCAATAGAAGTAAGTTTTATATCATTAGCCAATAAAAGTAAGTTTTATATCATTAGCCAATAGAAGTAAGTTTTATATCATTAGCCAATAAAAGTAAGATTTATATCATTAGCCAATAGATGTAAGTTTTATATCTTTAGCCAATAGAAGTAAGCTTTTTATCACCTGCTGCTGTACACACAATATGGCTTCAGAAGAAAATCTTATATCTACTAGTACCAGTATACATGTATCACTGCATTTGTTTGTCATCTACTATTGTACACCGAGGATCAATTCATTAGTAGAGGCATCGATTTTCCTTTTCAGAATTTAACACATTCAGTTTTTCCCATTTCTGTTTTGAATTGAAACTTCTTTAATACGCCATCATGACATCAAGTTCGGTAATTCTCGGTTTTTGCGAAAATCTCTGCATATAATTAGAATAGATCACATAAAAAAATGACTTTAATAGTATAATTTTCATTGTTCCATATTATAACGAATATTATAAATAAATCTATCCAAAATATGTAATAAATCTTTAACTTGCATAGTTGTCGGAGAATTTGAGCAAAAACAAATAATTTATAATGTCAAGGGAAATAACTTGAGATAATAAGAGTTATTTCCCTTGACATACATTATTTCCTATATTAAATGACTGAAGTTCTATCTCCAAAGTTAGGTCACACCAAAACATGAACAGATTAAAATAGC
>JAULBS010131094.1:0-28357 GCA_032355785.1 Symmetromphalus regularis
AAAACAGAATAAAAAATAACTTAATATCAGTATTGTTTTTCTTTGTCTGATCAGTTGTATCAGAGCTGGTAGAATCTCAGATTCTACTGGTAGAAAGTAGAATTCCAATCTACCTGTAGAAAGTGGAATTCCAGTCTCTACAGGTAGAATCTCAGATTCTACCAGATTCCAGTTTCTACCATGACATACACATCAAAGCATAAATACAAAATTTGCCTATTTTTCCTTATTACCAGGAGTGTAGCTAGTAGTTACACTGTTGCACTGTAAGCACACATGCAAAGCAGTTTCTCTCGGTGTCGTATTTTTTCCATACTAAATCTTTTATAATATGCATTTTTTGGTTACCAGATCTGGTACGATCATATCTTATGCTTACAATTTAAAAAAATTTGGTCCCTGTTTGCACACAAAAAAACATCGCTGGAATGAAAACTTGAAACAGTGTACAAACAACATGTATGATATCATTTATTTAGCCTTTTTAAAAACCCTTGAATAATTTTTTTTATATTTACAAAGAGAGTTTCACAAAACTGTTCTACTGTTTGTTCCACATTGTCCTAATAGGTAAATAAATGAATCTAAGAAAAAACATAGTAAAGAAAAATTAGAAAATAAGAATTGATTAGTAAACAATGTTAAAAATCAGGTAATAAGAATTTATTAAATTTGTTTTAGAATATCTAAAAATATATTTTTATAATGATCTTTTTGATTATGTAACACTGTATGTTAGTCTACCTTAGCTTGTTTTCAGTAGATGTTAATCATTGGTTAAATTTTAATAGGGACCAGGTCTTTGTGTCTACAACAATGAGGAATTTACAAAAGCAGACTGGATAGGAATCTGCTCTATTCAAAACAGTATGAAGGAAAAAGATCGGCTTACTGTTGGACGCTTTGGACTTGGTTTCAAATCTGTTTTTCATTTGTCAGGTAATATCTACAAACAAAACAGAGAACTGGAATTTACTTCTCATTTCCATGGATCAAGATGCAAGTTTGATTTCAGGGACGTGTCAAAATTACACTCTTAAACAATCTTGAAATTCTCTAAAAAAAATCTAAAAACAAATCAATAAAAAATATGATTAATAACCACACTTTAACAAAGTACTTTAGATGGTGGGTAAATCTGCAATAAGGACCTAAAAATGAGACATGCTAAACTTAAATAGAACAAGCAGGAGACCTATTTGGCTTTACACAAATGGTTCCTACAAACACATTTAGGGTGGTTTCACCTTTTTGTATTTACTCTTTGTATGTAAAGAAACCAAGAGCCAACTTGGTTTTCATTACACTTTTGAGTACAAAAGGTTTGATGACATATTTTTGGTTAGCATTAATTAGGAACCAAAGGAAACCCATTTTTAAAGTGTCACATTCTAGGTAATAAAAACAAAAATCCTCAAAATTACTTTCAATTACACTTTTGAGTACAAAACTAGAAATTCAATCCAGTGATACAGCTTTGAACAGTGATTACAAAAATATAACTCAAGAAACAAAATTACCTGGCATTATCACTTAAGAACCACCATTTGTTAGAATTAAATTTTTTTTTTTTTTATTAAGATGCTTCTAAATTATCCTACAAATTTCCAGTTTGATTATATTTTGATTATTCAATTTTAGTGATCTTAATGTCTTTTTATTTGTTTATGAATATATTGATTCTAATTCTAATATTTAAAATACTATCAAATTACTCAAGTGTATGATTTATTTGTGATTTGGTTTTAGAATGTTTAGATGTGTTAGTTGATTTTTCTCTATATGAATGCTTTATATGTTACACAAGATGTGTTTGATTAATTGACCTTACAAACACATGTTAAGTGCACAAAATAAGTGATGATGTCATAATGACTTTTAGTATTTCATGAAAATAGACATTTAGGAGGGGAATATCTTTCATGTTTTGAGGTATTTAGCTATTTCTTTCATTTTTGTTGTATTTGAATGATCTATATCAATTGGATTCTTTTGATTTGATTCAAACTTAAATAATGTTTAAATCCCCAGGCCAACCATAATAATATCTCAGCTGTCTAGATATTCTGTAAAAGGAATTTCCAATAACCATTTACATTCATGTAGGCCCAGAAAGTACATGGTTCAAACTCTTGTTTTCCAAAATGTTTCCACATACAGATGTGGGCAAAACTGACATTGTCTGTGAAATGTTTACTGCTTCCTTCTTGCAAACATTGTTGTTTTAGATGTTTTGTTTGTGTATATAATGTGGCAGGACAAATCTGGTGTTTTACTTATAATATCACAAATAAAAAGATAGTCACCATACTTAATTCTGGTTTGTTTCTTTTCAGACTGGCCCTGTGTGCTGAGTGGAAAATATATTTTGTTCATAGACCCTCATCAATCAACAAGCAAAGTGTGCTTGATGAAAAAGTTGAGCAACTTGGATTCCACAGCACAGCAAGCCTGCTTGGAAGTGTTCAGTGATACTTTTGGTTTCTCCTCTAATGTCTTTACAGAAGGCTCATTTCAGGGTACTTTGTTCTGGTTTCCTTTGAGAAGAACTAGTACTGATCTCAGTGACAATATTTATGACCAGTCAAAAATAGAAGATTTATTCTGCACCTTCCAGGCAGAGGCCAAAATGACTCTGTTATTCTTGAAGCATGTGGAATCGATCCATTTAAAACGGAAAGATCAGTTACCAAGTATTCAGGCTATTTTCTCTGTAATGATTGCATCTGGTTGTTTGAAAGATGTTCGTGAGAAAAGAGAAATGTTTTTGTCAAAGATAAAAGCTGTTGGTTCCAATCAGCCAGAAGATTCAATCCAGAGTGACCAGCACATAGTGATTGAGACAAAGGATGAATCTCTTGGAAATTCATCTGAAGAGTGGATTGTGATAAACTTTTATAAGAGTGGCCATGTTTCTGATACTTTATCCAAGTTGTGCCATGATACCGACTTGTCATACTCCCCATATGTCGGCATTGCTAGACCACTTCAGTGTGATGCTAATTTTCAAGGTCACATCTTTTGCTTTTTACCTTTGCCATTGGAAGCCAGGAACAAATCTGGAATGCCAGTCCACATCAATGGATTTTTTGCTTTAAGCCAAAACCGGGCTTACATGAAGTGGCCAACAACAGACCAAGAGAGAAACCACTGTCACATGGACAAATCAGTTCAGTGGAATAAATGCCTGGTGACAGAAGTGCTTCCTGAAGTGTATGTACACCTTATCCAGCAGCAGATTGAATATTCACAATCTAAGGACAACAGTCCTAAAGAAGTAGAACTTGTCTACAGCAGTTTCCCAATACCATCAATGGTCAGTGAAATCTGGAAATTAATTCTCCAGCCTTTTTATGAACAACTGTGGCAACTTCCAGTGTTGTATACTGGTAACAAGGGAGGAATGTGGTGTTGTCTACATGACTCTGTACTGGCTGTGTACAGTAAGAGCATCCCTTTGAAAGTCCAAAAGACTGTTACAGAAACATACAGAAGATATGACCAAAACATTGTGGAACTGACAGAGGAGTTGCTGGTCGCTGTCAATATCTACTCAAGCCAGTCTGCCCAGTATGTTGGTTGTCAGACACTGTGTAATCTTCTTAGATCCAGCAATATTTATAAGACATTTTCACGAGAAGATCGTCTTAATCTCTTGAAGTTCATCCTGGAGTTTGATGTAAACTGTTTACATGGCCTTGAACTGCTTCCAGTGGCAGATGGCTCATTTGTAATGTTTTCTACAAAAGTGGTATTTTGTCCTGGTAAGGCTCAACTGTTTCCTGGACTGGAGAGAAAACTTATTGCTGATGACATTGATCATGATGTACATGTCAAACTTGGACACATGGCTAAAAATGGTAAGTACTGTATTCCTTTATCTAAATGATAAAACTGTAAAAATGATATCAAGTGTTGATGTTTCAGTAGTTCTTTCCTGGTTTATTCAATTATGATCATTCTGTGTATATTTAGCTTTACTATTTGTACAACCACCCCTAATCTTTTCCTCCAATTTTACTTTTTCTCATTATAATTTGGTCGTAAAAACCTTTATTCAAATATTATAAACATAAAATAATGTTTTATCCCCTTTTGAAAAATTCGTGTTTCCGCTCCTGAGTATTCTGTCTGACCTCTCTTCTCATAAATACCCATTACTAAGCTGTTATGATAACTAGATCAAGTTTCAATTGACAAAAAGAAATAATCTAAAAATCAAATTAAATATGAATATATACAGTGTACATACATGAATTATCTGGTTGACTAAAATAGGTGTAAAATTTACTAAATATAATCCAAAAAAATTAATCGCAATAGCTAGTGGGAGTGGGTGAGCAAGGAACCACCAATAATTTGTCAAAAAATTCAAAACTGCTTTGGCCCCTTCAGGACCGGGCAGAGTTTGGGTCAGGTGGGCCAGTAGGCACAGACCTATGATTTTGACGGGGCCTACTCCCCATAGTATTTAGCACTGATTACCAAAATACTTAATGAACAGTTTGAAATGAGGCGGTTATATTTCTCTTTTGGTCCGGGCCTATTACCAGCTGTGCACAGGCCTGCTCCCCATCACTACCATCCCCAGGGAAACAAAACTAGTTATGACCTTGGAATTGAGAAAACTCTGTTCAGAATCTGTCTTGATGTTTCCAAATACCACTCGGTTAGTCTTTTCAGAAAACATGTAAAATCCAACACTTATTTTAGCAGATATTGTTTTCCTGAAGTGAACAAGCATTTGTAATTCAGATATTAATTAAATATCTTTTAAAAACATTTTTCAGGTCAACATAAGCTGACAGAACTCACACAAGCAATATTTCATGATTTAATAAAAGAGTGTTTGGACTTGAATATGCCAAGAGGGAGAAAAGTTCAGCAATATTCATCGAATGTTGTAGGTAGAAAATGGTTGGAAAATATTTGGTTGTTTGTACATGAGCGTTATGTTGATGTGCAGTCAGTGTTCAAGATGTTGCCAGTATTGCCAGAGTTTCAGGTCCCTGATTGTGCCATACTACATCAATTGACAGAAGTATTCATTGGACAAAAGTTGCATCAAATGGACCCACTGCCAGGAGAACTTGCTAAAGCATTGGAGACCATGGGCATTATTGTGCTCCCTGAAGTACCTACCTTCATTTTTTCAGCTGTGGATCAAGGTTTGATACATGAGCCTTCTTGTTCTGGTGTTCTCAGAGCTTTGACTCAGATCTGTAATAAAGGAAGAGCTGAAAAAGCCATTGATTCTTTCAATAAATTTGCATCTGTGACACAGAAAAGATCTGTTATACAGTACCTTCAATACAGTGGTTACATTCCTGATCCAGCAAAGAAACTCTTGAAGAGTTTGAATCTGTTTGATAGGACAGGTTCTAAAACAGTCAGCCAAAAGAATGTATTGGATACAAGTATTAATGTCATATGCCACATAGCACCAAAGACAAATCTTCCAGTTCAGTATCCAGATGTTTATCTTGATTGTTCAGAACCAATGGCTAGGCACCTTGCAAAATTTCTTGACGCAGTTGAGCTCACACTTGTTGATGTAGTTCTGCAAATTTTAGACACTGTTGGAAACACTTGCCAGACACAGTATAATACTGATGAGGTTCAATCATTCATGCTATTTCTCTTGCAAAATAGCACATTTCTGTCAAACAAGCAGATTAAAGAAAAGGCAAAGACAGTAAAATTTCTTTCTCCTTTAAATGGTAGTATTCTAAGAGCAGCAGCAGAAGTGTTTGATCCACGATTAGAACTTCTAAAAACATTGTTTGTAAAGGAAGACAGATTTCCAAATGGCAGGTATCAAGATTCTAGAGTACTTGATGAAATGTATAATCTTGGGCTGAAACAAATAGCTCATGTGACATCAGAAGATATTTGTCATAGTGTGAAAACTGTGGAACAGATGTTGAATTCTGGGTCAAAGAGGGAAGCTGTAACAAAAGGTTATGCAGTTTTAAAGTTTCTTGAAAACCATCTTAATGTTCTGTCAGTGGAAAGGTTGAAGCCAATTTCATCTGTTCAGTGGTTCCCTGTCTTGCTATCTAGACCCACAAGCTACCCCAGCAGACTGCCACTTTATGGTGAATGCACAGACCGTGTTTTAGGAAGACCTAATGAGATGACTCGTATTGAGCATCTTCCACTGGTGGGTTCCACATGTGTTGTGGCAGCTAAGAATGTTTCATCCAAAATTGCAGACCTCTTTGATTGGAATAAGAGTCCTAGTTTGAACAAAGTAGTAGACCATCTTATAAATACTGTAGAAGCCAACAGTGAAGACCAGCATGATAAGATCATAACCATAATGAATGAATCATTTAAGTATCTTTCTAATATTGGGTCACTTCCACAAAGTGTTCAAGAGAAACTAACAGATACCAGATTGGTATGGATAGAATCAGAGAATGGATTTCAGAAACCAAATGTTTTGTGGATTAATACATCCAAAGATGACATTGATCTTTGTCCTTTCCGATTCTGCTTACCCAAACATCTGGGAAGTGTTAGTGAGATGTTTGTTAAACTTGGAAGTGCCTCACATCAAACACCAGACATGTTGCTCAATGTTCTGGTGGAAATTAAAAACAAACATGATGGAACCAGTGTTGGTCAAATTGATATTAACAAGGATTTAGCACTTGTGTTGCAGATTCTTAATATAATCAAGACAATGAAGAATCTGGAGAGAGATCGAATTCTGGTTCCTGTACACATGACAAACAGACAGCTTAAATTAATGACAGTGAAAAAGTGCACATACTGCAATGCCCAGTGGTTGAAAGAAAGCTCACTATGTGAAGATGAACATACAGGAGATGATGCCATTTGGTATGTACATGAAGATGTGTCAGAAGCAACAGCTATTGAGCTTGGAGTTTGTTCCCTGACAAATCGTGTGATGGAAGACACTGAAGAGTTTGACACGAATTATGGTCAGAAAGAACCTTTGACATCAAGGCTGAATAACCTTCTCAAAGATTACAAAGATGGATTTTCAGTGCCCAAGGAAATCATTCAAAATGCTGATGATGCTGGTGCCAGTGAGGTCATGTTTTTATATGATGAAAGAGACAATATGGGTGCTCGAAGCTTTCTTATCAAGGAAACCATGGATTCTCTCCAAGGACCTGCTCTCTGGGCTTTCAATGATGCCAAGTTTCAGGACAGTGATTTTGAAAACATTACAAAGCTTAGTGGTGCAACAAAGGAAGATGACACCAGAAAGATTGGAAAGTTTGGTCTTGGATTTAATTCCATATACAATCTGACTGATGTCCCTAGTTTTATTAGTGGCAATACAGTTGTAATATTTGACCCACATACATCATACCTTGGTAAACCAGGAATCAAAGCAAATTTGAGTTCTCATAAAAATCAGGTGATGATAAAGAAGATGAAAGGCCAATTCCAACCATTTGAGGGTGTGTTTGGATGTCATCTTGAAAACAAATGTGAAAATGATGACTGTTGTCCAGGCACACTCTTTCGCTTCCCACTGAGAACACAGCAACAAGCATCAGAGAGTAAAATTAAAAACTTACATTATTCTAGAGATGAAATGGGAACATTTTTAAAAGTTTTCTTATCTGGAGCTGGAAATCTGTTGCTATTTTTACAAAGTGTAAAACGGGTGAAGTTGTATCACTTGCCAAAAGATTCAGAAGATGCCACAAAGCCTCATCTAATTATGGAAGTGAGAAGAAGTGACATTAAAAAATCAGTTGAAATGAATGAATCAATTCTTTCTTACATGTCAAGGAAGTGTCATCAGCAGTGTAACACATCATCTTCAGAAAATGATAGTATCACTGAGAAGATAGACATTAAAATATCAGTGTCTCAAAAAGCAGAAGAACTTTTTGATATAAAACCCAGTTCTTCAGAAACAAACTGGTGTATTGCTTGGGTCACTGGTCAGAAGGAATCTGCAGTATTTGCAAAGTCTAACAAAATAAGAGGGATGCTGCCTCTTGCAGCAGCAGCAGTGCTTTATCAAAAAGAACAAGGTAATGCTAGACTAATTTCTTTAAAGGACTGTCCTGCTGGATTCTACAATGAAGGTCACTTGTTCTGCTTTCTTCCACTGCCAGTTTCCTTTCCATTACCAATGCATGTGAATGGTATCTTTGCACTGACTCATGACAGAAGACAACTTTGTGTAAAAACAGAAGATGACAAAACATCACCAGAAGCTGAGTGGAATGAGGCACTTATGTCTGATGCTGTCTGCCTGGCTATAGTAAAAGTGATTGAAGAGTTACAACAGATGGATGTCCAACAAAGTGAGACATCATACAGTCTTTGGCCAAAAAATATGGATAAGCACATAACTCTCCAAAAGTCATTTTATAAGTTGGCTCTCACAACAGAGCACAAGATATTTACTCAAAATGGGAAGTGGGCATCTTTTAAGAATTCAGTTTTCTTGGATCCATCAGTGCGATTTGATAAAAACATTGGCGGAGCAGCATTCAAAGCTTTGGTGGCTTTTCAAAATGAGGGCTTAGTTGTTGACCTTCCTGAAGAAATTATTAAAGGTTTATCTTCAGAATCATCTGAACTGTTCAAGTCAAAAATAATGACTACTTCAGCATTTTTTGAAATGATCATTTTTAGTAACATTAATGATTCTTATTGGGAAAATAATGACAGAGATGAGTTCATCATGTATGCTTTGTTACAAAACAGTGATCAGATTAATAAGCTGATAAAGGAGGTCCCATGTATTCCTACAAAACCATCTGGAACACTAAAACGACCACAAGATTTGATTCATCCAGAAGGGAAAGCATCTCGTCTTTTTTGTGAAACAGATGAGCGTTTTCCATCAGGTAAACTCAATTTAGGATTTTGCAAATATCAAGCCCTAAAAGCACTGGAGAGCTTTGGAATGGTCATGGACAACCTGAACTGGAATGACATTTTTGAAAGAATACAAACTATCCAGATAATGAGTGGCACTGACTCTAAAAAGGCAACTGAGAGATGTCGTAATGTCCTGAACTATTTATGTAACGAAACTGAGAACCCAATGAAAGAAAATAGATGGAAACCAAAGAAAAGATATGAAACATGTCCGGAAGACATAAAACAGAAGATTACCTCAGAAAACTTTCTTCCAATACTGAAGAAGCCATCTGGTTGGTTATTTCCTTGGAAAGCAGATCACTCTGAATCAATACTGGCAAAGCCAGAAGAACTTTTCTTTAAGAACACCGAATGTCTTGTTGGAAGTGTTGAGTTAGTTTTGGATGAAACAATACTGGATATGTTTTCAAACAAAGGCATGCTGGCTTGGCTTGGCATTAGAGAAAAAAAACAAGTTCCAATTTCTTCTGTCATTCATCACCTTCTTGAACTATCAACCAGCTCATTGGACTATAAAAAACTGACACAATACACAGTTCAAAATGTGTCCCAGTGCATATATGCATTCTTAAATGAAGTCTGCATACAGAATCCCGAAGAACAAAATAGTGAATCTGAAGCCATATCAAATCAAATACTCATAGCACAAGAACTGAGGGATAAAAAGGTTTTGTGGCATAATGGTAAATTTGTTTGTGCTAAACAGTTGGTCATGGAACTCGAGTGTAATCTTGAACCATATCTTGATAAAGTTGATGAAATGTTAAGGGCCAGTAAGGACTTTCTGATAATTCTAGGTATACGGCAGTCTGTATCCATAACTGACTTACGGATTATCTTTGATGATATTTCTCAAAAATATGAAGTTGATGCTGTCACAGGCAGTGATTTACTGTGCATTATAAATGCTGCCAAACTGATGGTCGATTTAAAGAAGAAAAATCAAAGTGAATCTTCTGATGGAGATGAACAAGGTACATTGCTAATTAAACTGCCAGATAAAAAAGGATACCTTCATCCAGTCAGTGAGCTTTGTATGGATGATTATGAAATGATAGAAGATAATTCATTAAACATTTTACACCCAGATATACTGCCATCAGTTGCCAAGATGCTTGGTGTCAAAACAAAAAGATCAACACATTTGCAAGTCTACGAGGATCCTGATTTCTGCCCTTTTGGTCAACATGAAGATCTGACAAGGAGAATAAAGCGCATTCTTTCTGGCTATCCTTTGGACTCTGCTATTATGAAAGAACTGTTACAAAATGCTGATGATGCTAAAGCAACAGAAATTATGTTTATAAAAGACTTTAGAACACATCCATCAGATCGAATATTTGGAGAATCATGGTCTGAATTGCAAGGACCAGCCTTATGTGTGTACAATGATAGTTATTTCACAAATGATGATTTTAGTGGCATTCAAAATCTAGGTCTTGGTAGCAAATCTGAAGATCCAGTCAAGATTGGACAATATGGTGTTGGATTTAACAGTGTTTACCAATTGACGGATGTTCCGAGTTTCTTAACAGTTGGACCAGACATTAAAGAGACATTATGCATACTTGATCCAAATATGCAGTACATTCAAATTGCAAATACATTAAAGCCTGGAGCCAGACTAACAGTAAAAGAGAGCCTTAAAACTGAGTATCAAGATGTCTTTGATGGCTTTCCAACATCTCAAGTAAACATGCAGAATCGAGGCACAATGTTTCGTTTGCCACTTCGAACAAGCATAATGGCTGAAGAATCGTCAATATCTAATGATGAAGTGACTACTGAATGTGTTGACAGTTTATTGGATGATTTTAAGAAGGACATGTTTAAGTCACTTCTGTTCCTGCATAATGTAAAGAAAATTTCTATTGCATCAATTGCAGGTGATGGTACAATGGAAATTGAGTATATGGTTCAAACAGAGATGAGCAGCAAAGACAAAACAAAGCAGGCAGGATTTTTGGAACATCTTGAAACACAAGCTGAGAATGTTGCTGATTCTGGTAGCGGTATAGGTGTGAATGATATGTCTCCATATGAGATACAACTTCAGCTAAATATAACAGATAACCAGAATAGAAAAGAAAAATGGCTGGTTGTACACCGTGCAGGATTTGCCACTGACCATCCTGTTCCTGAATTTCTTTCAACTGCATGGGCAAAGGGTGACATCCATCAACTTCCTCAAGGAGGTATAGCAGTAAATCTGGAATCAGAATCATTACCATCTGTAAAGGATGCCTTCTGTATGCTTCCATTACCTATTCATACAGGACTCCCTGTACATATTAATGGACATTTTGCTTTGGATCATGAGGCTAGACGAAATCTTTGGTCTGGAAACAATGACTACAGGACTGTTTGGAATAAACACATTGTCACAGCTCTGCTAGTCCCTGCATATTGTACAGCACTGCATGCTATGAAAGCCAAACAATTTGCTTATTGTGGGGGAACAAATGATTTGAGTGAAGAAGGCGCTGAACGTGTGGTACAAAAATACAATAGTCTTTTTCCAGATATGAAGGCCTGCCATAATGAACTATGGAAGTCATTGGTAGTTGCATTCTATCAGGAGATTGTTAATAAAAGATTGTCCTTGTTTATCACCAAGGTAGTGAATAAGAAGTCAAAGACAAAAGATCTGGTAGTTAGACTTGAAAGCATTCCTGCAACGGTTATCAGTGGTTTCCCTGGTTACTTCAATAATCTTTCTTATTCTGGAAATAACCACATGAAGAAAATCTTGAAGGATCTTGGTCTTAGATTAATTGAAGCCTCAGAAAGAATATATGAAAACTTTGATGTTGCTGGTCTACAAGATCAGATTTGTTTTACCACACCAGATAAAGTTGTTAAATTTTTAAAATCATACACATTTCAAGAACTACCTGGTAGATGTTGCATTGGCAGTCTACCAGATAAAGTTGAGAAGACGGCATTGAAAAATAGAGAATCAGCAAAGTGCTTGATTGAATTCTGCCAGAAAGCAAACAATTTTTGGGATGAATTGGAAGGAATACCACTTCTGCTGCTTGAGTCTGGTGATTTGTATGCTTTTACCCTGGAGAACCCTGTTATTGTGACCAAATACACTGACTTGTTGCATGGTTCTAAGAACAAACTGATGATGCAGTCTGTTGTGGATTTATTCAAGGAAAAAGTAAATGATATTCCACAGCTAAGGCAGTTGGATATTCAGCAGTTTGAAGAATTGTTACCAGAGACATTAGAAACATCATTGTTTCATTCAGGTCAGCCAGTCTTGTGGGAAGAAAATCCAGACTATCCCAGCAAGGAATGGATTCATAAATTATGGATTTTCCTCTCAGAACAAGTTGAAAGGCCAACACAAGAACAAACAAATGGCTTAATTCCAGAACAGTTGGAACAAACAGCATCAGAACCATCAGATGACACAATACCCAAACATTTAGGTAGCATGCTGCTAGAATATTCGGAAAGCACAATACAAGAACAAGCTGGAAGCTTAACATCTCAAGAATCAGAAAGTGCACCTTTAGATCATAGTGAAAACAAGACACCTAACTTAGCTCTTGTCACACAGTTGTTGTCAAACTGGAGTTTGTTACCTGTCACATGGAATAGTGAGGTCACTGAAACCAATGAGTCACATTCAGATGTAAAGAATTACCTGTTTCCCATCAAAGATGTCATGAAGGTATTGCATTGTGTTGATATGAAGAATGACATGCTTAACAAGGCACTGGAGAGTATTGTTACAGTTCCAAAGCTAGATTGTACTATGTTTGATCCAACAAATAAGGCATTTCAACTGGCTTCCTCATTGGTTACAAATCCATCAGATCTAAGACAGCTGCTTGACATCTTGGTCTCATGTAAATATGAAGAAACGTTCTGTAAAACATTTGCTACAACACTTTTGAAGTACTTTTCAGACAATGTGGCAAAACTTCAAGATGTTTCTGATACAGATATGTGCAAAAACATGAGAAAACTGCCTTTTTTTGAAACATTAAATAATTCATGGAAACCACTTGAAGGATGTGGAACCGTTGTTTTCCTTACAAATTATTGCTCTGTACCAAAAGAAGGAATTGATGCTTGGTGTTCTGAATCAAATATCACAGTTTTCAAAGAAGATGAGCAAGTGTCAAAAGTGTATGACTTTTTGAAGGTGAAACCAATACATGCAGTTCATCTCTATACTTCATTGTTTCTCCCAAACTTTGGTTTATTTCCAAGTAAAGCAAAAATTCATCACTTGAAATACATCAAATATACTCTTTTATCAAAAAGTTTAGATTTTAATGATGATCAGAAAGCACTGATTGCAGTTCTAAAGGATGTACCATTTATTGAAATAGAAGATGGAACACTACACAAAGCAAGTCAGTTCTATAGCAAACTGGAACCAGTGTTCAAAGCTATGTGTAAAAGATCAGACTTTCCACCACATCCATTTGATGACAGTAGATGGCATGATTTCCTAGTTCTGGCAGGCATGATCAGTGAGGTAACATCAGACTTGTTTGTCATGTTTGCAAATGAGGTTGCAAACAAAGCTTTCACAGAAACAACAGAGAAGGTTGCTGAGTTGTCTCAGAAACTCCTTAAACACATTACATGTCTGTCAGAAGATGACTTCATTTCTCTATTTTCAAAAATAAAAAACATTAGGTTTGTTGTTCCATTGGATCTTTCTAAATGTGATTATGGAAATGAAATGCTAAAGATTTGTCCTCAGTTTGTGTATGAAACAAGACTAGTAGCATTTGAAGGTTCTGTTTCTAACAAGTTTGTCTATCAGGTGTGGTCATCTCATCCTATGCTTTGTGATGAAGCAAGTTCTATACAGAAGCGTTTTAAAAATTTGTGTTATGAGACGCCACCAAAAGAAAGTGTCATTAAACACATGCAAAATGTTTGCTCTTACATGCAGGAAGGAGGAACATCACATTTACAAGATCAAAATATGAAGAAACTTGTTGGAAGGGTTATGTCCAGTCTGTATCAATACCTTTCCAAAACTTGTTTAAGTGATTCTGATATAACACAACTGAGTACATTCGCAACAATTCATTTCCCTAAGGATGACGTGTTCAGGAAAGCAGAAAACATTGTAACTGATCTTGAATCTCATGAAGTCATTGATGGTTTCCTATACAAAGCCCCTACCATCTATGGTCATTTCTTTGATGTGTTTCACAAGCTTGGTGCTTCAAAAATAGTGACTGCTAATCACTATGCTTTGATACTGAAGAAACTGTTTGATGTTACAAAAGGTGGAACGTTAAACCCTAGTCAACTGAAAACTGTAAAAAAAGTGGTGAAAGAGTTGTTCATCTGCCTTGGGAAAAAGGAAAAGAATGATTTGTACATTGAGTGTCTATACTTGCCCAACACACATAATGCTTTGTCCATTTCATCAGCTCTAGTGATGTCAGATAATACATTCTTAAGGGAACGTTGTACATCTCTCAACATTATGTTTATGTTGGATTTTAGAAAGATGGGCTGTAACATCCATGATCCAGTCAAAGCTATAAAGTCACTTTCACAAAAATACCAACCCAAACTGTTGACAGAAATAGCTGAAGAAAAGATTTCTTCTGAGAAGGAAAAATTTCCTTCAGCAAGGTACATGAACATTGTAAAATGTGACTCTTTCATTACTGGTTTAATACGTTTGATCAGTCATGCAAGAAAACAAAAAGATGCAAACCTCTCTGAACATGATGCAAAAAATATTGAAGAAAAACTTTCCTCTTTGGAAGTATTTGAAGTACGTGGATTAAAAACTGCACTGTTTTATCAAAATGAGATGATACGTGGAAGTGAAGAGTCTGTTCCATGTTTCACAGAAATAAAAAATGCTGAAACAGAAAAGCGTGTCTGTGTATATCTTAACACTGCTGCATCTGATAATGAAAGTACTGATGAGAATGTTGATGAACTGGCTTATGCTGTCAACTCTGTCACTGGCAATCAATTGGGTCCTTTAGTACTGTGTGTGCGAAAAATGATTCTTTGTAAAGCAGGTGAAATTTCTCAGTTCTTAGACAGACAAAGAATCAAAGAATATACCTATGAAATCTCTGAAAAAACATCATTATGGCCACAGCCTGCAGGAACACATATTCCTAAATGTTTTCACTGGATGTTGGAGAACACATTTAACTTTCTGGACAAAGGAGAGTGTATTGGAATGGAAGTGTATGATGCTTTGAGTGATGGTGATCCAGCTGATGACTGTGATAATGTGTCTCAATTTGTTATGACAAGATACTGTTGTGCCATTGTAAAAAGGAAAGACGGAAGATCTCCCATTTTCTGCAGCTACATAGTACATGTTGGCCATGGAAAGGAAGAACTGATTCCTGCCACTAAGTTGTTTAAGATTCATCACCCAATACAATCTGCCACTTCAATACAGAGTATTGAGAATGTTGATGACTCTTTGGAGAGAATTATGGAAAACATAAGAAAAACTCTTAAAGAATGCTGTAGACATCTAGATGTTGCTCACAGAAGGAAGGTGAGGAACAGACTCTACATGAGATGGCACCCAGACAAAAATCCAGGAAGAGAACATGACTGCCAGAAAATATGCAAATTCATTGCCCTGTGTGTTGAAAAACTTGATGCAGGAGAAAGTATTGATAACATTACAGAAGATGAATTAGCTAGTGAGGCATCTCAACACTGCAGATGGTCAGAAGGTTTAAACCAAAGAGCTTTGGATCATAAACATGATAGACAAAATGCTATTCAGAAAGGATCTTCATATTTCAACTCTACATTTGACAGTGGTGACTGTGATCTTCAGGAGGCTGGAAGATGGATGCGTCAGGCTCAAATGGACCACACAACTGCTCAGAACTGTGGCACATTCAACTGGATTTGCTTTAAATGTTATCAGGTAAGATGTTTTAAACTTACTGTAAATCATAAAATTAATTAATGCATCACAAAATTAGTACAATGTGATTTGGTTACCCCCAAATATATATATTTTTTAATGTATCCTGCTTGGTCATTTTGTTATGGTGTGGTGGATAAAATTAAAATGTGTCAATTAATTATTGCATTTATTTTTTATTGGATTTAATTGACATTTTAATGATTAATTTAAATATGTGTGATGGTCTTATTCAATAACACTGATAATGCTGACTGACCCACAAAAAAATATTTAATAATGAAGCCAGGTGTAGATCCACAATTTTATCAAGTTGGGAGCCTGAATATGCTAACACTGAATATATCTAAAATGTACATATATATAATTTTGTTATATGTCAGCAATGGTATTTTCTGGAAATAATAAATTCTTCAGGTGGAATGTAATTTCAAGTGGAAAAGAATACTGGGTCAGTGACCATTAAAACTGGAGCTGGAACATCATAATATGAATAAAGTTTCTGGATGATCTTGTTCATTAATTATTAGGAGAACTCAATATACTTACATAAATAGAGATAGAGGGTGCCATGTCACTTCAACCTCGCCCCTCTCACTAGATCTACAGGTGAAAACATGTTAAACATCCCAGACTTTATTTCATGAGTTTGTATTTCCTGTGTTCAAGAGCATTCTATAACATTTACATTGTACATATACTATAATTATGTACTTCTAAAACACAACAGCCAGTACGAATTGAAGTTTTGCATTTTCAAAGTGCATCAATATATATTTTAAATTGTATTTGCAGGCTGCTAAGGAAGCTGTCACTGCTCTTCATTATGGTACTGTAGGTACACCAAGAAACATACATAGTATCCATGATTTGGAGGTGTTTGCTCTGAGAGTTCATGAACCTGGACTGATTCCTTTAATTCGTGAACTTAAGGTTTGTAGAACATTTATAGAGCTATTTATTATATAAATATCTAATTTTTAATTTGTGAACTTAAGGTTTGTATAACATTTATAGAGCTATTTATTATATAAATATCTAGTTTTTGGTTTATATAAAATTTACAATTCGGCTTGGTATAATTAAGAGTTCAAATATAATTATAGAGGAGGTATTAAATAT
This sequence comes from Symmetromphalus regularis, assembly GCA_032355785.1. Classification (NCBI taxonomy): domain Eukaryota; kingdom Metazoa; phylum Mollusca; class Gastropoda; order Neomphalida; family Neomphalidae; genus Symmetromphalus; species Symmetromphalus regularis. The sequence goes on from JAULBS010131094.1 coordinate 16,916, forward strand.
AGAGGAATGATATGATGCTAAATGTTTTGCTGAATCTGGAGGTCATTTACATGTGAAAATAATGACATGTTTAATATTCTGCATAAGTTTGATGGTATCAACTATTTATCTGGTTTATCTATGGAATGCAGTAAATCTTGCTATGTTGGGTGTCGTTCTCTAACCCAGCAGTCCATATTTTCTCTTGCACCAGGTAGTTAGTCTAATTTAAGTTGTAAGAAGCAGCCACATGTCTTAATGACCACTTTCTATTACCTGCTTGTCTGTCTGCTTAAGACAAGTTTGACTTTTCTTTCTGTAGGGTCAATATGTCTTCGTTGGGATTTATGCTCATGTTTTGTGCAACTGATATGTCCTGTCATATATTTGTTTTTTTTTAATATATGTAAACCTTATCAAATGTATAATGTTTTTCAGATCATAATCAAGGACTACGTGAAACTTTTGTATCCAGATGATCTGGCTTTTCCAAACATTGCATCTGAGACATACACTGAAGTGGATGCACAACAGGCATGTGAAGTGACCGGCAGAATTATTTCATATGTCAAGCAGAAGCTGCATTAAAACAAACTATGACACACAGATCAACAGTCAGTACATGAGGACTTTTCAGTACACTTTATTTGTATGATCACTGTAAATATAAACTCCTTAACCCACACTATGTATCATTATATGTAATCTGTGTTTAGAATAATTGTTGTGACAATGGAGAAGAATTAGAATTCAGGTTCTTCATTTGTTTTATTCCAAAGGACCCATCTACATCTTGGATTTGTTATGCTTTTGTTGTAGATTTAGTGAGAAATAAAATTGAGGCTGTCCATTAGTTTTATCCCAATGGACATATTTTCATTTTGGTTTTGCTATGCTTTTGTTTTAGATTTAGTGATTATAAAATTGAGGCTATCCTTTAGTTTTATCCCAATGGACAGATATACATTTTTGTTTTGCTATGTTTGGTTGTATGTTTAGTGACTATAAAACTGAGGCTGTCCATTACAGTTTTATCCCAATGGACACATATACATTTTGGTTTTGCTGTGCTTTTGTTTTAGATTTAGTGACTATAAAATTGAGGCTGTCCGTTAATTTTATCCCAATGGACTCATCTACATTTTGGTTTTGCTATGCTTTGGTTGTAGGTTTACTGAGTAATAGAATTGAGGCTGTCCGTTATAGTTTTATCCCAATGTCCTCATCTACATTTTGATTTTGCTATGCTTTAGTAGATTTAGTAACTTTAGGATAAGTCATGACATGAAAATTATGTTAATGAGAGGTGAGAGTTGCCTGTCATCTTGTAACTATCCTATTTGTTCCTATTCACATTTTCATCTTCACCATGTTTATTTTTGTGACACTGAGATTTAATACTATTCATATGTGCCCTAGTGATCAATGTAAGTATATGCAGTTTTCTTGTTCAAAGTTTTGTTCTCAATTTATGGATGAAATATTTAATGTTTTGTAAATATTTCAGTTTTCTTTGTCAGTGATATTTTTATGAACTGTTTATGGATTATCAAAATACATTCCAACATTTAGTTTTTTGATCAGTTTTCTTCATCTACAGCTGGATGATAATGACTTTGTTATTGTTTTATCCCAATGGACCCATCTAGATTTTGCTTTTGCTGTGCTTTAGTAGGTCTAGTGACTATAGACTTTAAGTTAAGTCATATGGGATGACAATTATGTTATTGAGAGATGAGACTTGATTTTCATCTTGTAACTCCTATTTGTTCCTATTCACATTTTCATCTTCACAATGTTTATTTTTGTGACATTGAGATTTAATACTATTCATATGTGCCCTAGTGATCAGTATAAATACATGCTGTTTACTCATTTAAAGTTTTGTCCTCAATTTATTGATGAAATATTTGTTTGGAAAATATTTTGGTTTTCTTTATCAATGACATTTTTTATGAACTGTTTATGAATTATCAAAATAAATTCCATCATTTTGTTTTTCTGTAAGTTTTCTTCATCTATTAGTGAATGATAATGATATTGTTATGGAAAGTGGTTTACTTCATCTACAGATTGATGGCAATGAAATGGGGTTTAATAAAGAATGTTATGTTTCTAATATGTTAAGAGTTTTGAACTTGGTTATTAAATTTTTATTAAAATATATATGGGGATGAAGATGTTGAGAGGTGAGGCTTCTCTTTTATGTTGTGGCTTTATTCCATTGTATCTGCCCACACTTTATTTAATAAGTGTCTCTCAGATTTAATACCGTTAAATACACAAAGTTTTGTTCTTGTGATGAATTTGTGGATTTAAATATTTAATGTTGGGATGGAGAAAAGACTGGCTATAAAAACATATTTGCTTCTATTCTGTAAATAAATTTAGAAAAATGTTTTGTTCATTCATAATGTCGATAACCTATGGTTCTATTATTTTGGATCACTTTATAGTTTTTGTTAGAATGGTTTCTTTATTGATACTGGAATATAGCATCATCTTACTGAAGTGATATGAAACATATAGGGATGGAGAAGAGGCTGATAGGTCAGGCTTTCTAATGTTCTCAACTATGTGTTTATAGTTCTGTTAATAAATAGGTAGAATAAAATGATTGTTCATTTAAATTATTGATAGCTCTCAACTATATTGTATCAGTTTGGTTAATCTGTGGTTTAATTAGTTTCTGTAAATATTTCACAATTTGTTTTTAACATATTTAATGACTTCTTGTCGATTACCAGAATACATTCCATCATTTTGTTTTTCTTTTAACCTTACTAATACTGTCAACTATTTGTTTTTGTTGTTTTGTAAAAACATAGTCTGAATGAACATGTTGTTATTAAAATTGTTGACATTCCTATTGCTTTAAAATATTGGGCTTAATGTTCTTTATTAGAATGGTTTCTTTACTGATGTTGAAATATTGTATTATGTTATTGATGTTACATGAAAATATGTAGGGATGGAGACAAGATTAGGAGGTCAGATTTCCATTCATTAATATGGCTTTGTATCGGTCCCATTTTGTTTTACATTGTTGACGCTCAGATTTAATTCCATTCCTTAAGCATGTTATCAATGTAAATACACACTTTTAATGAAATATATTCACTTTTTGTGCTAAATGTGGATGAAATATTATGTTTCTTGTGAAGATTTGACAGTTTGATTTCATAACTTTTCTTTTTTTTGGATGATAATCAAAGGCTTTCTAACACTACGGTACTTGTTACAAAACCTTACATATTGAGAAAAAAGGTTTGTTTATTCATAATGTTGTTAACCCATAGTTTTATAATATTGGGTCACTTTTCTGTATTAGAATGGTTTCTTTATTGATACTGGAACATAGCATCATCTTACTGAAGTGATTTGAAACATATAGGGATGGAGAAGAGGCTGAGAGGTCAGGCTTTCTAATGTTGTCAACTATGTGTTTATTGTTCTGTAAATAAATAGGTAGAATAAAATGACTGTTCATTTAAAATAGTGATAGCTCATAGTTATATTGGATCAGTTTGGTTAATCTATGGTTTAATTTTTTTCTGTACATATTTCACAATTTGATTTTATAATTTTTCTTTTATTTGGATGATAATCAAAGGCTTTCCAAAACTACTTGTTACAAAACCTTACATATTGAGAAAAAAGGTTTGTTCATTCATAATGTTGTTAACCCATAGTTTTATAATTTTGGGTCACTTTTCTGTATTAGAATGGTTTCTTAGAATATCTTACTACCTAAGTCATATGAAAACATATAGGGATGGAGAAGAGGCTGAGTGAAGAAGCTTTCTAATATTGTCAACTATGTGTTTATAGTTCTGTAAATAAATAGGTAGCATAAAAACGATTGTTCATTAAAAATGTTGATAACCAATAGCTATATTATTGGAGAAGTTTGGTCAATTTGTGTTTTAAATATATATTTTTTTATTTTCTGTAAATATTTGAGTTTGCTTTCATGACATTTTTAATGAATTTTTGTCAATTACAGTACCAGAATATATTCCATCATTTTGTTTTTTCTATTTAGATTACTTTCTAATATTGTCAACTATATTTGTTTTTGTTCTGTAAATACATGCGCCAAGTGAAAAGGTTATTTAAAAATGTTCAAAGTCCTATTGCTCTTTAATATTGATTCTTTATTGATGTTGAAATATGGCATTAGGTTATTTGAGTTACATGAAAACATGTAGCATGAGCATAAATCCTCAAGGGAAAAGAGGTTGAGAGGTAAGGTTTCCTTTTCACCTTGTGACTTTATTTTGATTTTACTATGTTTAATTTTGCAAGTGACCCTGAGATTTAATATCATTAGTTAGCATGTAATTGAAGTAAATACACAGACTGTTTTTGTTGAAGAATATTCCATTTTGTTTTGTGTAATTTGTGGATAAAATATTTTGTTGAATTTTCTGTAAATATTTGAAAGTACTCTTTATCAATGACATTTTCTGTGAATTGTTTATGAATTACCAAAATAGATGAGAAGCAGTTACAATGTGGGGAGGGTAAGAGATTTAATCTTTCTCCTGTGACCATATTTTCCCCCATTTTAATTTTATTATATTTAACTTTGAACTTCTCCAATGTTAAGTCTCTATAATATTTTTGAACACCCCTCTTCCAAAATTCATGGATCAATCCCTGAATATTCTATTATTTTGTTTTTCTATAAATCTTCTTAAGCTACATGTTAATGATAACAAGACTCTGAAAAAAGTGTTTCTAATATTTATTATTGTGAACTTTACTTGTATCTTAATTCTGTGAATAAATAGGTTGAATAACAAGAACTACATTTTTTAAATGAATTCTTCCAATTACCAGAATACATTCCACCATTTTGTTTTTTCTATTTACATTACTTTCTAATATTATCAACTATATTTGTTATTGTTCTGTAAATACACAGGAGGAGTTAAAAGGTTATTATTAAAAATACTGACAGTCCTATTGCTCTATAATATTGGGTCAGTTTTCTTTATTAAAATGGTTTCTTTGTTGATGTTGAAATACAGCATTATGTTTTATTCATGTAATATAAAAACATGTAGGGATGGAAAATAGGTTAATCTGAGGGGTCAGGTGTGAAGCACTGATTGATTTTCTATGAAATGACCCATCATCATGTTATTAAAGTTATATTGTAATGTAATTTAGGGATAGAGGAAATGTTGAGAGGTAAAGCTTCACTTTAATCATATGACTTTATACCATTGTACTTAATACAAATTGTATCGAAAACATGGCTTGTCATAAAAATAATCAATAAAATATTAATTGGTCATGTAACTAACCTATAAATACGTATAATGTTATTGTTGAGGAATATTCTAATTATTTTATGATCAGTATGTAACCCAATTTATGATATGCTTAAATTTCTGTAAATGTTTTTCTCATTGTTTTTATGTATTATTTTAAATTAGTATATTTACTTGATTAAATGGATAGTTACAATGAAAAATTCATTCTAGAAAATAATTTATTTTGAAATATAGAAAACCAAACATCGACAGTTATTAGGTTTTAATTATAAAAATAAACATGTTATTGTAAATTGAAAATGTTACATAGTAACCTATTCAGTTGTTTTCATATTATATTTTAGAAAAATGTTTTCTTTGATGTTAATGTAGAACACAAGTTTCTAGTTGTGTTAATAGTGACCATGAGTTGATATATGAGGTCAGTTCAAATTATGTTAATGAGCCCTTATCCACTAAACTTCTGCATTTTTGATTTAAAATTAATATTCCATTGTACTTAACACAAATTACTTAAAAAACCAGTTTGTCATAAAACTAACCATGAGCAATATTACTTGGTCATGTAATCAAATGCAACCAATAAATACATATAATGTTATTGTTGAAGAATATTCGAATTATTTTATGATCAATACATAAGCAAATTCATGAAATGCTTAATTTCTGTAAATGATTTTCTCATTGTTTTAAGAATTATTTTAAATTAGTATATTAACTTGATTAAATGGATGACTACAATGAAACATTCATTCAAGAAAGTAATTTTTGTTACATATAAAACCCCAATATTGACAGTTATTAGGTTTTGATTATAAAAATAAACATTTGATATTGTAAATTGAAAATTTTACATTGTAACTTTTTCAGTTGTATGTTTTCATATGTATTATGCATTATGTTTTAGAAAAATGATGTGAGGTCAAATGATGTTAATGAGCCTTTATCCACTAAAGTTCTGCATCTTTGATTTATCCTGGTTGAGACACATCCAGAAATCAGGAATTATTATGCAAACCTCAAAGGGCAGGTGGAGCATGAAATGTGTTGTGTATTCAAAATGTTATACTGCTATATATGTTTATTTGAGTGACGTGGGTTAAAACGCTGCCAAATTTTGTGTTAGATAATTATTGTTGAATAGATTTTAACTTTTCAGTTATTCATCTTGTGTTCTTTACAATGTTCTGCTTGGTTTAGTAGAGTTCAGAAAACAAATAATGCTCTGTGAATGTTTTGTTGTATTTCCTAATAACTGACAAAACATTCACTGAGATTTGAAGTGCGACATTATAGACCAGCCGTTTTATTACTAACCATAAAGATTATTGGCTAAACATAAATGAATACACAAATATGCAACAGTTAATCTTATTAGTAAATTTGAATGCCCTATGCTGGTTAATACATTTATACTTGCAATGAATAAATAATTTGGCAACATACTACATATTGTTTTTTAAATTTTATAACAAAATTGATTATTGAAAATTACTGTGCATTTTATGTACCAAGCACATTGTCATATGAAAACCATATTTACCAATGTCGTTTCATAGAATGTGTTTCAGCGGATAATATTTAAAATTATTATTTAACAAAGTAATGAAAAAAATGGAACATAGGACATTTTTGCTATTTCCAAAACTGTTGTCCTTTTTTGCCACGGTTTACACAAACAAAAGTAATTGACAAATATGCATTCATAAATTTGAAAAAATAGACTATAACTGATATTTAAATTTTATTTATTTATATTTATGTGATAAATGTGTAAGAGTTTGAGGGATTTTTTTTTTTAAATACTGTATGTAGTTGAACACTTAAACTTTAGAGAGATGTCACTTGTTGATTCAGTATTTAATAATTGCCGTTTTAAGAATAACCTGTTGAATTGTTGTCTTTTTACTAGATGTGTCCTATTATTATTATTATTACTATTTTATTATTATTATTTTCTTTATGTTCTACTAAAAGGAATTGTCCATTGATTTTTGGCTTTACTGCTTTAACATTTAAGTAGAACTTTATATTAGGTGACTTATTCTCACTGTTTATTTGTTACATATACACTGTCATAATGGTCATTACCTTTTCATAAAATAATATTACTTAAAGTAATATTGATAGTTCAGTTATTTAATTTATTTTTTAAAACTTAATATCTAGTTTCTCTTCATATTCTGTTTGTTCAGTAATTGTTTCTTTAAAAATATGTAATGTTTTTTTCATACAATTAGACTATTTAAAGTTGTCGTTATTTTTTAATTTATTTAAAAGAAGAAAAAAATTGCAGTGGGATGAGGGGGGTGTATTTTTTCTTTTATATCCACTTTTTATTATTATTTTTTTAAAATTATTATTACAGTTACTATTTATTATTTATTGTTATTACTGTTCGGTGGTTTTTTTGTTGGGGGGGGGATTTGTATCTTCTGAGGAGTACTCTTCATATACATGTTCAGTGCTCGGCCTGTCGGTCGCCAAAATCGCCAATTGCGACAAAAATACAAACGTGGCGACAAAATAGTCAATGTGGCGAAAACTTGTGGCAATTGTTTTAAAGCTTTTTTAATGATAACGTTCATAACGTTCATGTGACATTTTAAAACTCAAACAAATAAACTGAAAGCGTGTGATCAATAACCAAAACAAATGACTGTGTTAAACTCTGTACTCCAATCACAGGTATTATAAACACTTAATCCCATAATAGACAATAGACCACACTGCATATTGTCAGACCGCTTGGCATTTAACTGTATTCATGTTTGTTTTTTACTTGCTCTTAGGGTAGAACAAAGGAATCAGTAATAATCAGGCTTAACGATGGCATCCTGCTGTCTATCGATAGTGAGGTTTTCCTGTGTTAACACTGCATGTCAGTTAGCAATAAGAAATTGTGATAGGTATCCAGCAGTATGTTTTCTGGCAAAATAATTTTTGACAATGCCAGTTACCTCTACAGACTGTGAAAGAGTTTTTTTCCAGACAGAACATAATTCAGACAAGGTTGAGAAATTCCCTTTTGGTAAGTAATTTGATGCGGATTAATCTGCATGTTCCAAATGACCAAATAGGAATGAATTTCCATACCGCTTTTAAAAAGTGTGCTGCAGATAAATGGCATATATTTTAAATATATGGAAACTGCAGTAGTAAAATACATCTACTGGAAATGGACGATCTCAATATAGCAAAATAATATATAATATAATATAATATACAAATTAGTTAACTATTATCATGCGTATGTGCTAGCATTTTGCCATTATTTGGTGATATTATTGTTTTGAGATGAATTTGTATGAAATATGTATATATATGTGCACTGTTCTTGATGCAACAAATTTAAAACAACATGCAAATTAAAAAAAATTAGTATTCATTGTTAGATAAAAATGTATTGGGTGATATTTTTTTTAATGTGGCTATAAAATTAAGAATGTGGCAATTTTTAAAAATCATTGTGGCGACAAATATATATGTTCCAGGCTGAGCACTGCATGTTTATGTCATATGAAAAACTGTATGACTAAATTTATTTTACAAATTGTTGATGACCTTTATAACATTTTTTCTTTAGTATATTTCCTTACAAATAAAACAAATTTGTTTAACTTCTAGTTTGTTGTCTTTGTAGGCTCACGTATCTGATGTTATGGTGGATCATTTCCACACATGTACTGGTTGAATGAAGGATAAGACATTAAGACATTAACACACACCAACATTATTACTCCACCGAAACAAGAGTTATCTTAGCCTATGAAATGCTATCATTGTTGACTGCATTGTACCAAATCATGTGATACCCAGGCCAGAGATAGAGTTCAAATACATATGGAGTGAATGTGTTATGGTACAATCCCAGCCAAAATCTCAATTTAGTTTTTTAATGACCCCAAAGTATAAATTAGTGGTCAAACAACATTACAACAAAGACAAGGTGGTTCAATAAAAAAATGTATGTAAGTAAACAAGAAAATAATTACAATTAAGGAGTATTAAGAAAAAACTAAGGCTTAACATAATATTGAAGTTAACAGTTAATGGCTAGGCATTTCTATTCCAATTATGTTATTCCTTTCTCAAGAACTTCACTTTCACAGAATTCTAATAGACTGAATTATGTTCTAGTCCACTTTTCATCACTTGAACCCTGGAACAATAAGTTGGAACTTTAACCCAAGGCCTTCATTCATATGGGGTACCAAGTGTAAACAAAAAAATTAAGCTATTTTATCCTCTTTTTCTGCACATTTAATTTATATATGTGTTTATATAATAAAAATTAAATATGTACCAAATATTTATTAAATAAATAAATTAATTATTAAAACTCTGCAGTATATATTAAATATTTCCAACATATATTAAATATTTTCAACATATAATAAATGTAATTTAGGTAAATCATGTATACCGTAAATAGTCGGGTAGCCACTGTCGAAAAAAATTGTCCCATTGGAATTTTGTGATGAAAGCAAACTATGGGGTGCCAAGTGTAAAAAAAATTATTTAAGCTATTTTAACCCTATATGTACCAAATATTTATCAAATAAATTATTGATTAAATCTCTGCAATATATATTAAATATTTTCAACATATAATAATTGTTATTTAGGTAAATCATATATATTATATTGTATTTAACTAAATCATATATATATTATATAGCATTTAGCTAAATGGTATTTATTAAATATCTACAATATTTACTAAATAAAATAATTTATATTGTAGATATTTAATAAATACCATTTAGCTAAATGCTATATAATATATATAATTTACCTAAATTACATTTATTATATGTTGAAAATATTAAATATATGTTGGAATTATTTAATATATATTGCAGAGATTTAATAAATAATTTATTTATTTAATAAGTATTTGGTACATATGTTTTTATTTATTATATAAACACATATATAAATTAAACGTGCTGAAAAAGGGGTTAAAATAGATTAAATATATTTTTTACACTTTGCACCCCATAGCAAACCACCTATTTAAATATCTTGGGTATATCGTATCTTACAAAAAAAACTTTGATGGCACTCTGAGCAGTTGCTATAATGGCCGCCAAAGCCGCCATTTTGAATATTTACTTAGGTAAACCTAATATCAGTCCATAATTGTTAATTTTATCTAATTAACTTTGTAATATGTGTTATTATAGGTTTATAAGGTCGAGAAATCCATTACTGACATTTATTTAGTCCTAACATGCACCATTTAAGAAATACCATTTAGTATATGGTGAATTTAATCTAAACATTCTCCTTTTTTCTATTAATCAAGGAGCAAACTTGTGTTTTCTCGTGGGAATTTAGAGATGAAAGAAAATAACCTGGTGTAATGCTCGAAGAAACACCTAATAAGCAAAAAAAAGCTTTGATGGCACTTTGACAACCTGCTCAGGTCACCACCACAGCCGCCATTTTGAATATATAATTAGCAAGATAGTAATCAGGGAGCAAGTGTTGTAAAACCAAAAGGTCCCTGGAAATTTGGTGATGAGAGCAAACCACCTATTTAAATATCATGGATATATTATATCTTTCAAAAATGAACTTTGATGACACTGATAAATTGCTCTGATGGCCGCCAGAACCGCCATTTTGAATATTTAATGAGGCGAACCTAATGTCTTTAAAACTTTATTTTATACAAATAAACTTTGTAATACATTTAAAGTTTAATTATAGGTTTATGAGATCGATAAATCCATTTCTGACAAGTATTTACACCTACGATGTACCAGTTTAAAGAACGTTTTGTATATTTAGGCCGTACGCTGAGGCACAAGCTTGAAATAGCGTCTCTAAACGAAGTTTCCTTCCACCTATCGCGGCACTAAAAAACATGTCTTCAGTTTTAAGTGTAGTTATTACTATATTACTCACATACAAAAGTTTCCTAATTTTTATCCTGCTGTTTTATTTTAATAAAACATCAAAAATGGGATCTATATACATATGGGGTGCATAGTGTAAAAAAAATATTTAAGCTATTTTAACCATTTTTCTGCACATTTAATTTATATATGTATTTATATAATAAATAAAAAATTTTTTATTAAATAAATAACTTATTTATTAAATCTCTGCAATATATATTAAATATTTCCAACATATATTAAATATTTTTAACATATAATAAATGTCA
>JAULBS010131095.1:0-13402 GCA_032355785.1 Symmetromphalus regularis
GTAGACTATTACATGTAACTATGTGTTAAATTGTGTTATTTACAGTACATGTATTAGTAATAATGTATATAATTCTCACAGTATCTGATCCACCAACCGCAGCAGATTGATTAAGTAGACTATTACATGTAACTATGTGTTAAATTGTGTTATTTACAGTACATGTATTAGTAATAATGTATATAATTCTCTCAGTATCTGATCCACCAACCCCAGCAGATTGCTTAAGTAGACTATTACATGTAACTATGTGTTAATTAAATTGTGTTATTTACCATACATGTATGGTGGGGTATGATCAATTTTGTTTATGTGCTTACGTATATTAAATGGGTTGAAATATTTCCATGATCCCAAACTGTTTTGCTGGGTAGATGTAAGGTCAGGTGGGAAATATTTCCAGTTAACCAATATAAATTGATTAGCATTTATCTAGCTATCTTTAAACTTTGCATAAATGCCATAATGATTTCCACTTGATACAGAACAAAACATTCCTTGTTTTTTCATGCCCACCCAAATGACTGGCAACCATTTCAGCCAAATTCAACCTCCGTCAAATTATAAATCATTTTAAACATGCTGCCTTTTTGTATTTTATTTTGTTTTATTTAACAACTCCATTAGAGAGAACCCATGTGTTCAGCTTAAGAGTCTGATGTCCTACCATCCGACCGCTGAGGCTCACTGACTCTGTACAAAACCCATCTTCAAAGGGCTTGGGCTCCATAGTCCAACATACTGTCCGAAATTATGATCTTTTATTAATCACCTTCCTATATAAAGGACAACAAAACTTTAACATTTCAGTTGTGAAGCACCGGTTGACCGCACATTTTATTCAGGGTGGATGGTAATTGTTTGATCAAAACGAGAAATACAGGTACTGTCTGCCACCAAGATCATTCATAAGTCATAAATAGCAGTGAAGTGCCCAAATTATTTTAACACAAAGATAAGCTTTTAAACTTGAAGCAAGTTTTAGTTATTTAATCCCTATGCATGAATGTGGGTGAAAAATAATTTAAAATATTGTTGCACTTGAGAAATTTTATGTAAGAAAAACTGTATTAAAAGTAATGTTCCATGCAGTATTTATTTATTTAACAACCCCACCCACCTCACACCACCCCTCACACAGCACAACCCCTCCCACAGCACATCCCCTCCCACAGCACAACCCCACTCCACACCTCCCACAGCACAACCCCACACTACCCCTCCCACAGCACAACCCCACACCACCCCTCCCACAGCACAAAACATTGACTATTAGGGCTCACGCTGTGGTAACTTTACCTTTTTTCTTCTTTTTTTTACCAGCACTAGAACACTCTGATTTATTAATCATCAACTATTGAATGTCAAACATTTGGTAATTCTGACAGCGTTTATGTGTAAAAGTGTGAATCAGCCTCCAACTGTCTTTGAACCACTATTTTCAGCTTGAGTACCCGATGTCCTGCCAGCGCACCATTGAGGCTTAGTTTGTATTGCTAGTCATGAACATACATAAACCTAGCAAAAGTAAAGTTAGTTTTATTTAAAGAGCACATTGATTTTTATCTTATCATCGGCTATTGGGCGTCATTCATGTGGTTGTTCTGACACATAGGCTATTCTTTCTGATAAGCAGCAAGGGATCTTATATATGCACTGTCTCAGACAGGACAGCAGTGCACATATCACGGGCTTTGATGAGCCAGTTGTGGACTACTGGTTGGAACGAAAAATAGCCCAAACTACAAATGGGTCCGCTGAGAAGGATCTATCTGATGACTGACATCTTCACAAGCGGACACACTACAATTTGAGCTACATCCCACTCCGAATAAACCTAGCAGTGCATATGGTTGTGCACCTTTTGATACCACCTACCACAGTTATTGAATTGTGTCTACACGCACTTTTATCATCTAAGTGTTATGTAAACAAGGTGTCATCACAATATGTACATTAGTAATTATATACAGTGGGCAAAAATCACAGCTGGGGATTGAGCTATGGCCAACCAATTTTTTTTCCACCTCAACAGTGGCAGAAGACAAGTAAGAATGTGGAGAATGAGGATGATATGGACCTATGCTTATAAAAGTTAAAAGTCTGCACTTTAAGACTGATTACATCACACATTATGATATTTGTATGGCAATCACATGATATTAAAGTCTGCTAACATTGTGGAAGATTAAGGAAGTCTTATAAGTAAAGCCTGACACACACTGCACCCAAAAACATGTTTTTCCCAAACACAAATATGTTTTCAATGATTTACTTTGCTGTGTGCATCGATGGTAAAAAGGAAACATTGTTTAGCTAAATGTATTTTGCAAAAAACAAACTTGTTTGATTTGCATAACATGTTTAGGTGTTTTGGTCAGATTTGTTTCACTGTGTGCATTGCCTGCTAAACAAAAACAAGTTCCTCCTGTAATGTCAGTGAAAGATGAACCAATCAGCAAACGACAAGCAAACGAGTAGCAGCCACCGTATGTAAAAATGTCGACAAAAATGTCGACATCCGGTACTGATATCACTGTAATGTGACTTCATTTGTTGTTTTATTCTCTGTTTTTGTTTTGCCATGTGCATTGGCTGTTTCCGACATTTGTTTGAAACAAGAAACACGTTTCTGTTTGAGAAAAACATGTTTTGGGTGCCATGTGCACTATGCTTTAGGGTTCTGAAGGAGGCACTGGTAGAGAACAGCAAATGATCATATTCAGACTGTAGACCTGTTTTACCTCCACAGACTCCGACTATGTCATACAGTGTCCCTAATCAGCATGTTTGTGTCAGTATGTCATCTAACAGTTATTATTTTTATATCCACAATCATAAGAACATATATAGCAGATGACAAGAGACTGGATAGCACATACCATAGCCGTTGAAAAACAAGTTGTGGACCACAGGTCCTGAGAGCAAGTAAATGACAAAAACACAGATCATAACAAGATATCTTGCAAATGAATGTTTATCTTATATGACTTCTTATCTTTATACATCTGTTAACCTAGAATAGTTTTTAAGAATATTTTATTATTTTATAAATGAATGTTTGCATAATAAACTGTCATAATTTTGAATAATTACAATAAAGTACAGCAAACAAGTAAGTTTTCAAATCACCCTGTGAGACCAAACAAAGTCGGTTAGTATCTCAGGTTGATAATAGATAGTGATTAGTGAGATAAGCTGAACAAGAAGGTACGTATGAGTGCACATAACATAACTTTGACCCCACACAATTTGATTGCGCAAGCTACATGTACATCTGAACACAATCTATATACCTATCTACCTAACAAACAGGTTTAAGACATGTTTTCATTCTTACAAAGTTCAGCAGGTGTCCTGGTTAACAACGAAGCATGACTGAACCAGTGTAAGAGTTGATAAATACAGATTCATTAACCCACGTAGACTGCATATTTGTACAGCTAATCATGTCATTAGAGTTCATATTGACATAAACACAGTATGAGGAGTTAATAAAAGAAAGGATTGTTTAACGACACATCCTACAAGTTTTGATTGAACGCAGAAGAAGAAGTTTAACAACACCCCAGGACATTTTTTATTAAGTGGCTATTACTATTAGGTGTCAGACATATGATGTTTTGTAACTCATGGTCTTAAGGGGAAACCAACTAGCAGGGAATGATCTTTTATATGCACTTTCTCATAGACAGGATAGCACATACCATGGCCTCTGATAAACCAGTTGAAAAGGAGTTAGTAAATGCAGTGACTGTTAACTCATGTAGACAGCATATTTGTACAGATAATGTCTTAAGAGTTCACACTGACACAAACATAGATCTGTGGCTCATAGCTCATCTCTAAAGTATGGTAGCCTAAATTAAAACTTTGGGCTAATGAATGGTAATTTTCAGTGGCTCAAACATATTTTCTGCTGGATGTTTATTCAGTTATTTGACTGGTTTGTATGAGGGTGACAGCCCAATTAAGAGAAAAAGGAAACAGGGTTGATAATGGACAGAAAGACAGTCACCAAGTATTTTATTTTAGGTAACTAATAAGTGAAATTTTCAATATTACAGTGACCAAAATGAAAGTGATGTCCAAGTAGGTAGAATTGGAATGTAACTACTCCACTCATTATCTGCATCAACACATTCTTGGACCCAATTTGCAGAGTTCAGTATGTGTCCAAGTAAGAAGAACTGCAGTGTTACTACAACACATCTCATTACCTATGGTACATCACACTCTTTTACTACAGTCATTATAGATGACACTGGCCGAAAATATGAAAAACAGGTTTTACTTTTAGCAGAATTGTACCATTAATACAAACACATTATGCAACAGATTATTTACATGTACACTGTCCCATGCAGTGAGTGATGAGAGGTATTTTTAGATACAAAATTAGATTGTAAAGATGAAAGAAGTGGCAATTATCATTATTATTATGTAAATCTGTAACCAATAATTAGCAACAAAAGTAACCATTAACCTAGGATATATGAAGCACTTTAATGTTAGCAGAATTTCAACTTGTTGCACTGAAGTTAATATAGTTTCCAGTCTTGAGCAACATATAAACACCAAGCTCCTTTTACTTTCTGTCCACACAGAAAAACTACAATTTGGTAACATAAAATGTATGAACTTAAGTGATTAATTAACATTCATCATGATATCAACTATTGACACAAATATGATTCACAACCAAAAAGGATATAATATCCAAATAGACTGAAAAACTGAGCATAAGTTAATATCCTTCAGTTTATTACCAAGATAAACAAAACTGTACTTACATTGAGAATATATGATTTGCTCTTGCGACTCAAACTTCGGTACCAGCTACCCATGATTTGTGTTATAAATGACAACTAGGAATTGATGTCAAATCCGTCTTCACCGATCAAGGCAACATATTGAACATACAAATAAAGTGTCCGGGTCTGCATTACAGTGAATGGAGAGCTAGCTATTCAGCACAATTCTAACAGTGTTATTGTGAAACCCTGAAAGGTGTGATATGCAACAATGTCACCACAAGACGTGACCGTCAATGCAAACCATTCTTGAAGGAAAGTATGTGATAATTGTAGGTATGTCAAAGAAGTGAAAATTCCTTGTTATATGTCAAAACAGGCATGACAGTTGGTCACCCACTCAGTTCTGAAACATTCCATACAAGTGATTCAATTTATAACACTGCTTATGTTCTTTCACCTTACTTTTAATATTTATTTATTTATCTTCTTTTCATAATAGCAACTGCAATAAAAAATATACTGATAATTCACATTTCATTTTGTTAAGACAATGCAAACACTTTATCCTCATGTCGAGTGTTTAAACCAAGTCTATGAGGCATTCTTCATATACAGCAATCAGGTTATGTATATTGTAAAGACATTTTCTTTCTTACTGGTGATTGAGACAATTTCTTGATCCACACTAAACTGAGAAAGTGTTTTCTATGTATTTGTTGTTCGTTGAGTCTAATGCACACTTGAGCTGAACACAAACTCTTCTGTGTGTTTTGAGCTCAAGATAAATTGTCAGTTGTGTGGTTAAGTCTGTGTAAAACACTCCAGTATTCAGTAGTGATCACAAGTTAGAGTAGTTTGATCATAGATCATGTACAATGCATGTAGGTAAAATTTCAGTGTAAATCAAACAAGAATTTTCACCCAACCCGAACAACTAACCCCAACTTCAGAGTATCAACAAACACTCTCACCGTCAAAGAATGAACAAAAACATCAAAATACTATGGGACAAACACCAAGTCCTGTCATTTAACAAAACATAATAACAGGCTGCTCTTTTCTTACATCACAAACATGCAATCATAGATTATCTTTTAATCTTCGCTCAAGATAAGAGTATCACAAGTCCATCACTCAAGAAACTCATTTGTATCCAGATTTTACCAAAGACTGTAAGCACATTACAAAGAACAATTTAGAGAATACATAGAACATTAATCAATTTAAAAATTGAATTTTGTTTCAATAATTCCCTTGACTATGCACTTATGTAACACTGTCAATGAACAGCATGTCAACTGTCACAGACACACACATTTCTCCGAATTCCTCCAAAATTCCAACAAGAAAAAGTTACACGAAGAAAGACACACATCTTAAAAGTATCCACCCTCATTTCAGAAAAGATTAATCACAAATTAATGCAGACTGTGTGGAGTTGCAGCTAGTGACACAGTGATCAGAGAAAATGACAGCTCACAGGTTGATATCTCAAGAGCTTAAACAAGCCTTGGCCAGCCCAGCTATGCACACACAGCAAGTGAAGAACACCACCGATTATGAGATAACAGCTACTTGAGCGATACCCCAGATGGAACGAGACAAATGCTGGTTGAGCCAGGAGCAACAGGTGTATTCAACAGGTACATCTCATCTTGGTACGCCAATCAGAGAGACCCACAGATGGGGCAAGGAAACTGACAATGATAAGTGGTGCGGAAATACATAGATCTACGATCACTCACCCATGGCATGCCGGCCGGTCTTTCAGCTGGAGATACGGGAAAAGTCATAAAGTCAGTCAAGCGAGGATTGATTAGGAACAACCAAGAACAGTTCACACTGGTGTTAGTGACTTAATACCAACAATACATCTACTTGTACTACAACTCAGACAATGCTTAGCTGTTGATGTTGACAGAATTATTACATACCACAGGTTCCAAGTTTGTGCTCGGGAATATCCATGATGTCAATATTCTCTCTAGCATTCAAACTTAACAACAACAGCACTTACTTGTAACCAGGCTTAATTTTAAGTACTTATAATAATATTAAACTTATCTGAACAAACAAAATCAATGGTCATTAGGTGTCAGATGGGCAATATTTGTGACACATGGTTCACAGAAGAAACCCTCTATTGCTAACTTTCCAGGGTTCCTGCAGACTTCCAAGAATCAAATTTCAAAACTTTTCAAAAAAACAAATTAATGACATTTTTACACATAAATCTGTAAAAACTGAATGTTCAACTTGCATAAAAAGACAGGGTTTATACTATTTAAGGAGGAAAAAAAATAAAGACTTTCAATGGTGAAAAACATGGTTTTCAGGAACTTATTGCATCACAAGAAGCGATCTCTTGCACTCTGGTAAGCCTGATCGATAAATCTCAGCCGATGTGGAAATTTCAAAACTTTTCCATGTCTTCTCAGTTTTAACCAAAATTTCTAAACTTTTCAAAGCTCATGAAAAGTACTATGCAAATTTCTAAACTTTTCCAGATTTGTAATGACTGTGGGAACCCTGTCTTTTCTATTAATAATAAGGGATCTTTTACATATACATATTCCCACAGTGGCACAAACAAAACTGTTACAGTACATACCAGTCTTTGTTACAGCAGTAATAGCCCTTTACTACAATTATATGGACAAAATGTTAGGATTCATAAACCTATAAAACTAAATGTACACGGTTCTATATAGTGTATAAAACTTAAGTACATGATTGTATGTTACAATAAAATATGATAGAATGGTGAATTACATGACTGTTTTATTTGTGCAATTTCCTAGCTCATACAGTAGCGTGTCTGCCTGTGAATCGGTCAGTCAATGGATCAATCCTTCTCAATGGACCCATCTGCAGTTTGGGCTATTTTCCGTTCCAACCAGTGGTCCACAACCAGTGGTCCACAACTGGTTCATCAAAGGCCGTGGTATATGCTGTTCTGTCTGTGGGACAGTGCATATAAAAGATCCCTTGCTGCTTAACGGAAAGAGTAGCCTATGTGGTGACAGTGGGTTTCCTCTTAATACATATGTCAGAATGACCATATGATTGATGTCTAATAGCCGATAAGATAAAAATCAATGTGCTCTAGAGACATCGTTAAATAAAACAAACTTAACTTTAAACTTAACTTGTGCAATTTCATTAAAAAAAGTACAGTGTAGTAGGAAAATAAAACATCAACAAATACCTACATATACAAGTAGTGAAACTGATAGTAATGCATATTTCAATACAATTTAGTAATCAAGGTTTGGGACCGCCCTGCTCACGTGATGGGTTTTTGAGGCATGTTAACGGTTTCTTCATTTTTATGTTAACAACTGAAAAACAATACAGGGGAACCACATTCAGGTATTAATTAATTCGTAATTAGAATTTAGGAATATTTTGGGGATTATTTCCATTAGATATTTAACTAGAAATTATATAAATTTACATTTGAAAGGTTTAGATTGCAGTTAGATTTATAAGTTACATAACTACATTAAATATGGTTTAGTCTGTTATTTTCATAGAGAGTACAGCTTTTTTAAATATGTGATTGACTAGTTATAAAATCTGTTTTTAGTTCGTATTAGTTGTAAGGCATTCACATTTAGATAAATTTGTATTTGTTAATTGTTAGTCTTCTTGTCTGATTAGGGATACTTTAAAATAATAGTAATGAACACCTTCTACCTTTAGAATTGTTTGTATATTATTTAGAAATTGTGCACGTTTTTTATTAACATTCTTGGCGAGATACAGTTATGGTTTGCAAATTCTCTGATATAGCAATATAAAAGAAGCAATGATTTATTAGATTTCATGTTTACATTACTTTGTGGTAATGTTTAACTGCTAATGACATTTTAAAATGCTAATGACGTTTAAAAGTGGTAATGACGTCATATGATAGTAATGACGAAAATTGTTTTGTGCATATTTGTGAATGAAACTTGTTTTAGATTTGTATAATTAGCATAAAGGTATGTACATATAGTAATTAATTGTTATAAGTATCTGATCTATTTTATTTTTATTAAATATTTCAGAATTTTGGATTCTTCCAGTTTTATGAAAATACCTGTTTTGTCTTCTGTTCAATTCAACCTGTGAAACAAAGTTTCTGAATGTGGTTTCCCTGTATTGTTTATCAACTGTTAACATAAGCATGAAGGAATGGTTAACATGCCTCAAAAACCCATAACGTGACAAGGCATGGTCCGAAACCTCGATTACTAAATTGTATTGAAATATGCATTAAAAGTTTTTATCTTTATCTTATCTAAATTCAACAATGAAGTAACAAATAATTCAAAACAATATACATGATATACAATGCATAATAATTCAAAACAATATACATGATATACAATGCATAATAATTCAAAACAGATAGTCTATGACAAGATTTACATTTATTTCTGTTCAGGATAGCAGATGGAATTTATCAACACACATACTTTTATAAACATCTACATAATGTACATTTGTCAACACTGCATTATTCACAGTCAATAGCACTTTGGAGAAATCAAAGAAAAGCACATGCAGAAGAATGCAGTACACGTCAGTACTTATTATCAAAGATTAAACTTAAAGGGACAGTCTCAAACTGCCTCAAAAAAATATTTGTCTTCTGATGATTAGTAGTGTCATTTGAGAAAAACAAATACCCCCTACTTTGCACAAAACAAATTACTATCTGAAAAAATAATAAAAACATAGGGAAATACATAAAAAGTACTTTTGACCACTTAAGTGGCAGTCATTTTAATACTATTTATGTTGAAATGAGAAGAGTACACACATACTATCAATTAAACGCTTGTAAATAAAACATTAATATCAATTAAAGTAATTAGCATGCTTAATATTACCTAATGTAAGGACCTCAAGGTTCTATTCATTCTAATACATGCGTAAGTCCTGTATGGCTGTACAAGAATCATACTAATTTTTCTTTGTATAATATTAATCTTTTGATATTGTGGAATTATGTCAATATATTTGTAGGAAATGATACATGTGCTAAAACAGCAAAAGATAGTACCTGCCATTATCACACTGCACCTTTAACATAATAAAGTTGATTATCCTGAATACTTTAGCTTTTATGTCAGCAAAGTAGAAAACTGAGGCTAATTACTAGGGCTACCAGATAGTAGTAATTACATATAGCAGTTATGCATAAATACACACAATTTGTAACTTACAGCTTGAAATTAGTTACTGCTGATAGAACATTAAGGGCCGATTTCTCGTAGACGGTTCAGCCATGATCTACAGTTCAACCCATTCTTTTAACACGTGTGGACACACTTTGAACTTAGAATTAGGGTTGAACTGTCGACGAGAAATCGGCCCTTAGCTTAAAATCCCCAGCAGAACTATACCACTTGCTAAACTGACATGTGTTGTGAGCTGAATGACCATCCATGTGAAATGCCATGCCCTGGTCAAATACACCACAATATGATGTGATGCACAATATAAATCAAAATACTACATTTATACCTCATATATATTAAATATATTTGAAAGCACTTTGTGATCTATCATGCACACTTGGGATCCTCTGCCAGGAGGGGACCACACCACTTCAGATGGGGCACACAGCATGCCAAACAATAATTTACAATGAAGAGACATATGAAAAGAATGACTATCAGTAGTTGAGGGGGGCTCACTGCCAGAGACCCTCTGGATCTGCCCCTGAGGGTGTTACATATTTTTCTAACTGGGAGCACTGGAGCACATCCAGTGAACAATGCTGCACATTCTCAAACATATTATAAAAACTGTATTCCTACACTTATTTTTCTTTCAACACAAAACTGTATGAGAAAATCTATGTGCTTGTAATGATGACAAAAAGTGCACCAAACCATATAGGCAATACATCAGAATATATCATACCCCAGTGACTAACAATGAGGCTTAATATCAAACATAAATATCCGACACAATGGCCTTCAAATAGCTCCCCCTTTAACACTAGTTTATTTTATTTCTTTTCGTATGTGGTCTAGCTGTAATTTAAATGGGACAATAAAAGTATACATGTATAAAACATTCTATAGATCCTATCACATAATCCAGTTCTGAAGAGTGAATTGTAAACTTTGTAGATATAATTGTGTTTAGACTTTGTGCAGGGGAAACTTCAATGCTTTTTATTGTAAGAAATTCAGTAAAAACCTGAAATGCAGCTTTAAATTCATGAACTTGTGTAATTCATGGACAAACAACTTAGTCATATCCACAATTATGTTATGCCAGATTTTGATGTTTCATTGTCCACGTCTCAAAATGAAAGAGATGAGGCCCATGGACAATGGCATAAAGTAATGTTTTGTGTTTACTGGATTTGTGAATTAGATGAAATGTGATCAATTGTCGTTGAAATATTGTAAAAGACATCTTTAGACAAAATGTTCAAATTGTCCTCCAGAGTGGTCAAGTTAGGAGTCATACAATGTAGGTGATTAACACTATTGTTCGTGGGTGCCAAATCTAACAGTACTTGCCACTGGTGACCCAGCGATTATTTCAATCCCTGGTCGATCATCAGTCTGCATTAATCAATCCATTGTTGAACAGAACAAGTATCCTCATCTTACTGAACTGTGTTATACTAATGGAAAATGGCTATGGAGTATGCAAAGTTTAGTTAAAGAGCACTTTTAAAGACAAGAAAATTTACATTGTCCAATTTAGTAATGCAATCAATAAAAAGATTACTTTCCTGTATTTAGAGTGAGAATCAATTTCCAAAATGTACTCAAGTTACAGTCATAATTCCAAATTGCATCCCATAATAATAATTAATGATTTTAGAAAAATATTCCTGACAAAAATATATTTAAAGTATCGTGATTACAAATAAAACAAAGACAAACTTGATCGAAAGGGCAGATGATTTAGTATCGTGATTACAAACAAAACAAAGACACACTTGATCTAAAGAGCAGATAATTTAAATTGCTGTTTAAAAATTCCACTGATGATGTATTTCATTTCAGTATAAAGTAAAGTTTTATTTAACGACACCTCTAGAGCACATTGATTTTTATCTGATCATCAGTTATTGGATGCCATACATATGGTCATTCTGACATGTCTTTAGTCGAAACCCACTGCCACCACATAGGCTACTCCTTCCAATAAGCAGCAAGTGATATTTTATATGCACTGTCCCACAGACAGGATAGCACATACCATGGCCTTTAGTAAACCAGTTGTTGACCACTGGTTGGAATGGAAAATAGCCCAAACTGGAAATGGGTCCATTGAGAAGGATCGATCCAACAACCGAATGGTTCACAAGCAGACACGCTACCATTTGAACGTATTTCATTTCAGAGTACAAAAGAAGTGATCGATAATTATAATTTTCTTTTCATCAAGACTTTTACTACCAACACCTTCAGGGTGATATCATGGGTCTCACAACCACTGTTTATTTATAGAGTACCCAAAAGAAAAATATGATGCATTTCAGAATAGGATGCAATTTGGTACTTCAGTATGCTGATAATACCATGTATCATGTAATATATAATAAAGACTGATGGTTTCTTGAAAAAAAGCATGCTGTAATTTCAGATGTTGATTTGTTGATTTCCAAAGCCAAGTCTTTCTAAAAATGTTTTTCTTTGTATCCAAGAACACAGTCAACCATGATCGAGATCATACTCATGTCACAATACCAAACACTAGGAAACTGAATTCACTATTAGGGGTACTAAAAGTTAGAGAGCTGTCCTGTTACTGTGTACCTTGCATTAACAATGATTATGAAAAGTGTGAGAACAAGGAACATGTTGAACTATTTAACAATGCTGTGTTTTCTACTAAAGTTACTTGGCCTACAGGTAAACAGAATGATCTGGATGACAATGTTGATGTACCTAGTGCAGATGATGATGATGTCTGGACACTGTGGTTGCTGTCATGCCTTAAGAGCAATCATTAGATGATTATTATCTTTGTCACATAACATCTGATGGCATAGTGACACTTGCAGAATACAAGACCAAGCCTGGAAATAATTTTTTGAAATGTGCCTATCAAAATGTCCTACATGTATGTCAGTCAATTTGTGCCGGTCAAAAACGAAAACGTCACCAAATTAAATTGAAATTTATAAAATTTTATATTGAAATAAATAAATATTAGTTTTAAGGAATAAAGTGGGTGTTTTTTATTGCACAGATACTAAATCATACTTCAACTTTCGAATTTTCTTCATATTTCAGCCACATGGACACATTTGTTTGTAACAAATCGTCATTTACCCATTTCAGCAAAGTACTCCGTATACGCAAAAACAATTAAAAAAATTTAAAATATAGTGCGAAAATCGCAAACATATTGATAGTGCCGCGAATTTAATAGTGCCGCGAATTCAATAGCTCGCGAACTTATTTCCGGTTTGGCTATTAACACCGTATACCGTAAATGTGTAATACATTCAACAAGTTATCGACATTTCGTAAAAACACGGATTTCAGTTTTCTTTGTTTTTACAAAGATTATATGTGATTATTCATCAATAATTAGGAATATTCTTAGTTAATGTGAACGGAAACTTGAGGGTACAATCAATAAAAACTATTTGTCTAAAAAGTTGCATCATG
>JAULBS010131106.1:0-13401 GCA_032355785.1 Symmetromphalus regularis
GTGTGTGTGTGTGTGTGTGTGTGTGTGTGTGTGTGTGTGTGTGTGTGTGTGTGTGTGTGTGTGTGTGTGTGTGTCTGCAACCACTGCTACACTGGGACCAGTCAAATTAACAGAGAATAACTAACATAAATAATACTTACAGACGAGGTTTCACGTTCGACGACAACGTGGACGCTATTAGGTTTGATGACAAGGACGCTGCTTGAAGTCGACGTCTCTGTGAACAGCTGACAGACTCTGCTGACCACGTCGTAGTTCATAGAAACACACATGTTGTGTGCCAAGCAGAGGTATTTACACTGGTGGACGTTGCGCACAACATTGGAAACGTAGGCGAGACTATCCAGTGCTACATTGTGTAGTTCTGTCGAGAATACTAAATTCTGAGACATCATCCCAAGCAAACAAACGAGCAACCATCTTCTTAGCATTGTTGTGATTGCTAGAGCTTCAGCAGTCCAGTGGTAGGATATCGGACTCTCAAGCTGATGATTGTGGTTCAAAACCCGTCGAAGGCTGACTAACACATGACGGTGTGTAAAAATCAACAAATGTTTGACGTCCAATAGCCGATGATTAGTAAATAAATGTGTTATAGTGGTGTCATTAAACAACAAGAAAATGTTCTGATTGTTGTTAATTCCGTCCAAGCTAGTACACCACGTCTGATTGATCAAATACCGTAGTATCTATATTTCCCTTTGTGGTGAAGAAAACCCAAACTTGTAAAATATCTTTCTTGCTGATAGAAAAACACACACACACACATCTTAGCATTGTTCTGATTGTATTTAATTCCGTTCAAGCTGCAACATCACATCTGGTTTATCGAACACCATAGTTTCTATATTTCTGTCTGTGGGGAATAAAACCTAAACATATAAAATATCCTTCTTGCTGATGGAAAAAACAAACATCTTAGCATTGTTCTGGTTGTATTTAATTCCGTTCAAGCTAGTACACCACGTCTGGTTTATCAAACACCATAGAATCTATCTTTCTGTCTGTGGTGAAGAAAACCTAAACATATAAACGATCCTTCTTGCTGATGGAAAAAAACATCTTAGCAGTGTTCTGATTGTATTTAATTCCGTCCAAGCTACAACACCACGTCTGGTTTATCAAAAACGGCAGTCCATGTCTTCCCGCTTGTATGAAAATGCGTCTAAAACATCACTTTCTTCTGATCAAAAATTGTAGCGGTGTCCTGTCAAGATTACGTGTACAGATTACGGAATGTTTGTCATTAATAAATCAATGTTTCCCGGAGGATTCATTGGACTAAAAACTGTGTTAACATTGCGAACCGTAATCCTTTGCAAACTAATCCATCTAAAATATTTCTTTCTGGTGTTCGAAAATTGTATTGGGTATCCTATGGAAATTACTTATACAAATTACGGATTATTTGACATCCAATAACTGTTGATTAATAAGTCAATGTTTCCCAGTCATTTCGTTGAACGAAACACTGTTTTAATATTGCGAACCGTAATGCGTTGCAAACTAATTCCACTAAAAGATTCCTTGCTGCTGATCGAAAACTGTAGTAGGTATCTTCTAAAGATAACGCGTAAAAATTACCCAATGTTTGGCATCCGTTTAATGTTGATTAATAAATCAACATTTTCTTGTTTTAGTGACGTCATTTGCACTTTTACAACGTATAATGACGTCATATTTAGTATAGGAATTTCATTTTAATTTTTTTTAATTTGTTCAATATTAATTAAAATAAATAAATGTTATTATTACTTTAATTAAAATGTTTATTTCATTTCCTGAATATATTTACAACAAACAAAACAGACCTATGTCTCCTTAATAAGTAGTTCAGTTGTTAGTTCGCCGGAAAGGCGTATGTAGAAATCGTCTAGCCCACGGGTCGGACATATTTATCTAGCCCTAGCGTCAGACAGATTTTTCTAGCAAAAACTGATACCCTGTCCAGTGAGCAAGAAAAGTATCTCTGAATCGAGAAAATTGGTCTGTAAGCTCCAGTCGTATTATATCGCCGATATGTCATACTCACAACGTCAGGGGTCTCTCCGGTCACTCCGGTCACTCCGAGTCCGTTTGGACCCCTGACCAATATAGTTGATAAAAACCTGGGTTTGAAAAACATATTTTGATTGGAAGCGTCGTATCACGATAAGATTGAAAGCATCCAATCACAATTCGGCTGTAAATGCATGGGCCTTCACCTTATCGATGTAAATAATGGATCACAGAAGAGATGTAAAAATGAATGGTAGTATAGGGGTTATCAGTTTCAAACGTAATACCAAATAAAAGGTAATGCAAAATAATGACAGTTGCCTTCTTGGTAAGGACTTGTTACCAAAGAAGAACAGGCGCTTTATATTCAATAATGGTTTCACTGTGAAAAAACAACTTCACGAAGTGTTGGCTTGGGGAATTGTCCACAAGAATATGTCAGTTGCAGATCTAGCTTATAAAACGAGTCGTTAAATAAAACAAACTTTACTTTTCTTTACTAAATAAAATATGTCAGAATGACCATATGATTGACGTCCAATAGCCGATGATAGGATAAAAATCAATGTGCTCTAGAGGCATCGTTAAATAAAATAAATTTAACTTTAATGGATCCATTGATCTGATGACATATTGTACCTCAGGCAGACATGCTGCATCTTGAGCTACATCCACGTCCAAGAGTAGAATTAGCTTGTTAGTTGTGATTAGCTTGTTAGTTGTGATTAGCTTGTTAGTTGTGATTAGCTTGTTAGTTGTGATTAGCTGGTTAGTTGTGATTAGCTTGTTAGTTGTGATTAGCTGGTTAGTTGTGATTAGCTTGTTAGTTGTGATTAGCTTGTTAGTTGTGATTAGCTTGTTAGTTGTGATTTGTAACAGTCAGTGTATACATGTATATGTCATTGGATTTAAGACTTGTAGGTATTGGGTTCAAGTCCTGTCCTTGGCATCATGACACTTTTTTGGGGGGACCACTGTACAACAATTTTACCATATGTGCTAAGGGGAAGGTGGAGAGATTACCAACTGGGACCCTATTTCTCTATCATTGTAAAAAGGGATCATTTTGATGTGATTACTGTTGAAAGAAATGAAGCTAAACCTAATCCTAAATTTGATATAGGAATATATATTTTCAGAACTTACAAGTAAAATTAATTTTAAATTAGTATGTTCTGAGTGGATATTTTATGAATTGGGGAGAATCTTGTATGGTATCATACAGTAAGTTTCATCCATTTGATGTTTACATTGCACCTAACAGTGGACCCATTGAGTTATTTTTCGCTGTAACATGTGTTCTACGACACCGGTATGATCAAAAGTCATTGTATGACTACATGCTGTTTTACGTGAAAATGTTTACATACCCGGTAATACTAATAGCCCTTACTCATCATTGAAATCTAGTACTAGTAGCCTGTTTTTTCTCCTTGACAGTGTTAAAATTTTATAACCCTCACTTATCTTTATGTAGAAACGGTTATTAAAAAAAAAGTAAATATGCATTGTACATTGAGATATATAATATTGTATGTACTTGAACAAAAATCTATGCTTTTATTAAAAAAAAAATATTATTTCTTTATTTAGCTGTTGAGAACTTTGATGGTTTCTTTGTCCAACAGTTACATGTGAACCATCATGAATTTGCTACTCTAGTCAAGCCAAGCCTGACATTTTGAACTGTGCCCTCATCCAACAGGGTTGGGCATGCCCTCCCTCCTCTTCCCCCGGGCCCAACATCTTAAGAGTAGGATGCCGGGTCCAGGGGGGAAAAGTGGGGTAAAGAAGGGTGAATGTAAGGAGAATAAAAGCTTTAGTAATTAGGGACTTTTTAAATAAAATGTTTTAAGATTGACGAGGTATAAAATTTAGAAACAGTTACTCTAGTTTTCACCACTGACTTTTTATATCACTGTCTTTACTATCCTATTTTAACTAGCAGTGTGGATGGATCACTGTTACTCATTTGAGTAGATTTTCTCATTAAATATGTTTCCCTCATTTAAGTTGATTACCCATTCTGTGAGCAGATTTGATCCCTTTGTTCATTGTTGACCAATTCATTACTGCCGATTGACCAAACCAAACTGGCAGCTGTCAGCACTGCCTGTTGTCAACAGGGCTCTAACAGAGTTATATTTGTATTAGTTTTCCATTCCTCTTTGTTAGTATGTGCTTAATTGTGTTTGAGATCTGCAGCATTGTTTGCTGTTGCAGTGGGAATTTCATTACTGGAAAACTTTGATTACTCCTTCAGCTTGTTCGAGGAGAAAAGGTTTCATCTGACATCTAAGCAAACTGGCAGTCATTTCTCTTGTTTGTGGTTTGTTTTTTAGTCTTTTTTTTGTGGCTTCTCTATTGATTTTTGTGTTTTTTTGCAGAGATGTGTTCTGTATGAAATTCTGTGTGTTGCCAAGGACAGGTTTGATCCACAGTTGATGTGTTTCCATTGTGACTTTCATGTATTTATGATATAAATATTTATTTTATATATGGCTTTTTCTTTTTTAAGCTTGTGCAATGATTCTGTGTTAGGAGTGGGATGTAGCTAAAATGGTAGCTTTTCTGCCTATGAAGCTGTAGGTTGTCGGGTCGATCCTTCCAAGTGGACCCATTTGCAGTTTGGGCTATTTTCTGTTCCAACCAGTGATCCACAACTGGATTATCAAAGGCTGTGGTATGGACTGTCCTATCTGTGGGACAGTGTATATAAAAAAAAAACCTTGCTGGTTATCGGAAAGAATAGCCTAAGTGGCAGCAGCAGGTTTCCTCTAAAAATATGTCATAATGACCATATGATTGACATTCAATAGCCGATGATAAGATAAAAATCAAGGTGCTAAAGAGGCATCTTTAAATAAAACAAACTTTATTTGATTCTGTATTCTTAAATCTTTTATGGAGACCTGGAATGGTCTTAAATATAAGCATCAGCTGTTGGATGTCAAACATTGTAAGTTTGGCACGTAGTCATCAGACGAAACTTACTATATTTTTTTCATTACCAACAAGGGATCTTTTATATGCACTTTCCAACAGAAAGTATAGCACATGTCACAGCCTTTGATATACAAGTCATGGGACACTAGTTTGAATGGGTATAATCTCAGTTAAAGAATTAGTCCACCGAGGGGTTTTGGTCCTATGACTAAAGCACCTGAGGCAAACACTGTACTGGTTGAGCTAGATTCAGATCCTGTATAGCAGGAAATCACACACCCTGTAAACCACAAACCCCCACTTTAGATTTCCTAGGAAATCGCTACCCCCCTCCCTCCAGTGCCTATATGTGGGTATGGGTTAGAGTTAGGGTTAGGACGGGTACAATTTCCAAGGGGGTTTTGTGATTTCCTTGGAAATTACAAGTGGGGGTTTGTAATTAACTGCTATACCAGGACTAAATTGTTACTTTAAGATTAACCACTGGTTTAGAGAAAATATCCAAACCTAATTTTATATAGACTTAAATATAAATTCTGAAACAAAGCATTGGAATACAAGACTTGAAGCGAGTTTAAAACATGGACTTCTTAATTACCAGTGGTTAATATCGTTATTAGAATTAATGCTGCATCAATATGCTCATTGTTGTTGCTCCTCAAACCCAGAATTACATTACCCATTCATATATCTACTTTTATGTCTCTTCTCAACTTAATCTGCCATGATAAATTTGTGTCCCCAGACTATTCTGACAATAAAAGCAATTAGATTGATTAAGCAGACCACTCTGGGTAGCGGTCAGTGGCTTCATTAGTGGATTAATCAATTTCTTTCTCATTAATTTATCCTTTTGTTTGATGACTTCACAATGCACTGACCATTGTCCTTGATTAACCATGACTAAATTCCATTTTAGAGGACCCGCTCGCCTACAAATTGCAGCAGAGTTGGAGTTCACAACCACTGTGAGCAGTACAGGAACTTTTAAAGAGGCTATATGTTATTTAAATACATGTTAATAGTCTGGGCAATGGCTGTTTGGCCATTGTCGTTTACTGAAGAATTTAGTGTATAGATGCAGGATTTCTGAAAGTAGGCATCCAAATGTGGATTTCTGAAAGCGTGGATCCAAATGTAATGAGTGAATAGGACTGTGGGGGTGGGGAAAGATTAATTTTTACGTCCTTCCACTCAGAAAGTGGTAAAAAAAAACCTTTAAAATAATGAGAAAAGGGGGATTTGGACTCAGGATCTCCCCCGGATCCACTACTGTAGTGGGTGATATTTTGTTTTTGGACACCATGCAGTTGGTATAAGAATCCTGAGAGGATGTGTGTGCATGTTAATGATCTAATCCTACATGTCGATAGCTCAGAACTGGGACAGTGTAAATTGACTTGGATGTAGCTCAAACAGTAGCATGTACGTACGCCTGTGAAATGGTGGGATCGATCCTTCTCAGTGGACCCATTTGCAGTTTGGGCCATTTTCTGTTCCAACCAGTGGTCCACAATCAGTTCATCAAAGGCCATAGTATGTACTGTCCTGTCTGTGGGAAAATGCATATAAAAGACTCCTTGCTGCTTATCGGAAAAAGTATCCTATGTGGCGGCAATGGGTTTCCTCTAAAGAAATATGTCAGAAAGACCATATGTTTGACGATAAGATAAAAATCAATAGAGGCCTTGTTAAATAAAACAAACTTTACTTTGAAAGTCCAGACACACTTTCCTTGGGAACACACTCAGTCATAAAAAGGAGAGTTTAAAATCTGAGAAAGGTGACCAGAGTGGCTATGTTAATAATCTTGATTACAGGCCATCACAATTTTGCCTGTACATCCTTTGGACTAGCTGGTGTAGAGATAACATTTTGATCATGGTAACAGATATGTTGTTTGAATGGCGTATTAATTAAATTTACATGAAGGTTTGGCAATTTCGCAGAACAAGTTTGGCCATACTTTTTTATTTTTAGATCATGTTTATATATTTCCTTTATGAAAGTGGCATGTTTTCAATTTTTCATGTTCACCAAAATATGGCCAGACCCTTATTGGGTATTGTATTGCAGTTTTTAATCTATGTTTATGTGTGTTTAAATGCAGAAATATGCTTTTGTCGTTTTTTATATGAATAATGGACATGTAAGATTTAAAAATTTGCTCAATCTAGATAAATGGTTTATTTTACATATCCTATTACAAAATATGTTGTAATGTAAGCTGTAACATTAAAATTAATATGTGATTAAAAAATAGTGTATCCCAAACAAGATATCCACAAGTAATAGGCAAAAAACATGAATGTTCACACAATTTTTTATGGTCTCATATACATGTACAATGATATTAATGTACTGTATATTCCATATTTAACATCCCGTTCCTAATTACAAGCCTGGAAATAATTTTTTGAGACGTGCCTGTCAAAATGTCCTATGTCAATGAATTTGTGCCGGTCGAAAATGAAAACATACCTGTCACCAAATTAAATTGAAACTTTTTTTTTTTTTTATTGCACACCTCATCACAGGTTATTTAGGTCATTTGGAATATGTCTACAGATTATGGATTCGGGGAGTTCAAAGTATTATTTATAGTCATCGGACTTGATCAGGTCTATTAATAGATTTACCCTGTAAATGCAGTGGCGACTGTTCAGTTAACGCTAGGCTTAATTTATGTAAGCATGTCTATGATCTTGAAACTCCACAAAATATGCATCTTAAACATACGGCATCGAACTGATCACACACAAAAACAACTGATTTTGTGGCGGACAAAATGACAGCTAATATTAAATTTGTGACTGTCAAAGCTTGGCAAATGACAATTTTGTTCCAGACAACATCCGTGACCGAACACTTATTTCCAGGCTTGAATTAATGTCACCCCATTTTTCTTCATATTGGGTTAGGCATTTTGAAAGTGTTTCAGTGGATATATTATGTGATTTAAACCTTAAAACACATCCAATATGAAGTAAAGAAAAAGTAGCATTTTCATGTTTCAGCGTATATTTGTCATGGAATGTTACTTGCAAGCATTCGGTTATAGTTTGACAAAGTTAGATGTTATAATCAATTGTGACACTTACAGACTTGTAGAAGTTAACATCTATTTGTGTTTTGATCACTAGGAACATAAAACATTACTGTCGTAAATCTATAAATATAAAAATATTTATTACCATGATGGTTTCATTATTGTAGGTCACAAGCATCGTTAAGTGTCATTTTTTATTTAAGGCTTTCTAAAGATCAATGATATCTTTCTTTAACTTCTGTAGAACATTACATGATGTTTATAAATGTCTTAATAATGTTTGATGTTTTAAACTGTAGTATGATTAATAAACAGAATGTAATTGGACATACTGTATATTCCCTATTTAACACCACGTCCCTAATTAAAGCTTCCAGCCATTTTGCAAAATAAAAATGATTTACCCTAGCATAAATCCATGATCGTGCCATAATATGCAAAGTATGTAATGAATGCACACACTAGTTATATGTATTGCAGAAAATATTTAACAGTAAAAAAACGATTTCAAACTATCGTGAATTAAATCAAATTCAAATTCACAAAATGTAATGCACCCTGGGCACATTAAATAGGACATATACGGTACTATTTTGTATTTTCTCAAATGTTGATGATGACTCACTGCAATTTTCACTAGCTTTTATGTTTAAGTCGACACAGAGAAAAACATTCGAAATAAACCTTCGAAATAAACCCGTGAACTTCAAATTGAATATTTGAGACATTTGTGTTTTTTAAGATAGTTTTAAACAAGCACTTTAATATTTTATACAATTCTTAATGTTTTGGTGTCTAAAGGTTACTGACTCAAATGTCATATTTCACACAGTTCAGTTTGAAATATACTGAACAGCAAAAGAAACACAAATGTTTGTTCAGATCCAGTTTATTTAAAGCCAAGGTTTCTAGAATACAGTAGTGGTTTTTGCTGTTGGGCTACCAAATAACTTCTTTCCAAATTTCAAAAAAAGAGAAGAAAACAGAACGAAAAAACTGCAACAAAAAGCACTCGACATACTCGCTTTGATAAATAAAGTCTGACTATTATTAGCCTGGAACACGTCATTTAACTCACTAGCGTAATCTGCAAAATAACGCAGTCCTTGATTGACAAGATTTCTGTTCCTGGCAAGATGTCATAATATCGCGAAGAGTGCCGAATGGCTTCCCTACAAAGATATTTTTCTATTCCATTCAAAACAAGCGCTTGACATACTAGTTTCGATACATAAAGTAGGACTATTATTAGCCTGGAACACGTCAAATAACTCGCTAGTGTAATCTGCAAGAATAAAAAAACACAGTCCAAGATTTCTGTTTCCAACAAGATGTAATATCCCGAACATTTTTGTTCTTTTTTATCATTACAAGTATTATAAGGAATTAATTTATCCATTGTTACCTATTACATTGAAGGTAATAGGTTGTCTGGTTTTAGTCTTACTCCGACCGAGTCAGTCATCAGTGAAGTCTGAGACAATTGAATCGCACGTGGCACTTTTTGTAAATAAACTTGTAGCCATGTTGGTCGCTATTTGATAGATCTATTGTGTTATTTTGTTTTTGGAAACGGTGACACTAATCTAACAATGAATCAGGGTGCATTTTTGTAAAAAAAATATAAAAAATTCCTGCGAAATGTCGATCCAATTGTCAAGTTTGAGTTTTATTTTTGGGAGGTAGTGTTAGTGAATTTTTAAGTCGGGCTAGTGAATTGTGAAAGTCACTGGTCCGACAGCTAGTGGATTTTAACAAAATTCTAGAATCCCTGTTAAAGCAAACTAAAAATTTATTCATGATAACATGCTTTACACTTCTTTGTACGTCTCCACTAAGCTAAACACTCAACGTCAAAATATGGTTTCTTTTATTCAATTTCTTTTGCTGTTCAGTATATTTTTCACTGCTTCAGTTCGACATCTTTTTTTTTTTACAATTTTTTGTCACCTATTTTTTTGGGTGGTTAAGTTTGATCTATTCAAATTGACCTATTTTTATACAGTTAAATATGGCCAATTTTTCATGGTTCAATTTGACTTACATTTTTCACAATTAACTTTGACCAATTTTTCATGTTTCAGTTTGATCTGGGGTTTTTCATTGTCCAGTTTGATTTATTTTCACAATTTAAATTGAGCTGTTTTTCACAATTCAATTTGACCTATTTTTCATAACCCGAGTGATCTATTTTTCATGTTTCACATCACCTCGTAGAAAAGTAGTTTGTTGCAGTTATTCACGATCACGCTAACTGCTAATTGTTACATGGCTGGATAAATAAATCTAGATCACTTACTGATGGGCTACATAACATAATTACGTTGTTTTCAGAGTAGTCATCACAACACAATGTGTCTTTCATTTGTTAATTGCTTTTTTTTAGTGAATTGAGTGCATATAAATAATAAATGACTGTCTATTTCCAGTGTTTCTCAGTCTGATCTCACGTATGTACATGTACATTGTATGTAGTAGCATATTATGTTAAAAAAGGAAAAAAAAACATTTGTGAGATAGTGACTTTGAGGCCTCCCAACCCCGACACTGTCATATTCTGTTTCTGAGGAAGTAAACTTTTCAGAAATATTTTTTTAAATAAAAAAAATAAATAACTAGGTGATTTTCTAAAATGAAACATATTGTTTTGAAATGCTATTTATCATGAAAACCATCTGATAATTACGAGTGTTGTTGTGACAACATTGCTCACAGAGAATGTATAATTTGATTACCTTGTCCCCTCCGGCATCTGTACACTTCTTCCCTTTGTTTGCCGCAGATTAATCTTTATTCACAAATGAGCCATTAACCTAATTTTAATCTTTTGTGAGGCTTAATTTTTCTGATGATAAATTTGATTCATTGGATAATGTGCTCTGAACGTTGTTCGTAGAATGCTCTTTGTTGGTGGGTTTTCAAAGTGTTAGTTTAGTGCTAACAGGTTTTGGTAGTAATAACTCGCACCAGAACAAACAACACTGTGAAGGAAAAGGAAAGGAAATATTTATTTTAATAATGTCCCACCATTTTATTAGTCATTAGCTTTTAGCTGAATCGTTTATAAGATTGATCCCATTTTGTGGACTCATTCTCTGATTAGCAGTGGTTGAACTTCGGTGTTTGGGGGGGGGGGGGCACGTGTTATTATTGCCTTGGATTCCTAGGAATCAAGAGGGCACCAAGGGAATGTTGAGAACACATCTGGAGCACAATGGTAAATGTAAGAGGGAAAAAAGGGCATGGCAATATATGCCTTTGTTAGAAGTGAAATTGAGAGGACATTGAGGCAAAGGGACCGGGCAGCATGGCAAATGCCTCAATGTCTTGGTGAAATTTGTTGTCAGATCATTTCAATGGACCTTTTGGGCTTCTTCATATTCCAGCCAATGGTCTGTGACTGGTGTAACAGAGACCATGGTATATGCCGTCCTAGTGTTGGGAAATGTATATAAGAGATCATCTGCTGAAAAATTGGCCTATTTTTAAATTCTGATGCAGTCTTCAGAGGAAACCTGTTGCATTTTTCCATTAGCAGCAAGGGATGTTTTATATGTACTTTTTCCACAGACAGGGTGGCATATACTACAGCTTTTGGTATACCAGTTGGGACTTGTCATCAATAGCATAGCATTTGGACCAAAGTCTGTAATTATGTCTTGTCTTTTATGGACTGGGATGTAGGTCTAGTGGTAGTGTGTCCACCTGTGAAGACATCGGTCATTGGATAGATCCTTTTCATTAGACCCATTTGCAGTTTGCGCTATTTTCCATTCCAATCAGTGGTCCACAACTGGATCATCAAAAGCCGTGGTACGTGCTTTCCTGTCTGTGGGAAAGTACATATAAAAGAATCCTTGTTGCTTATCAGAAAGAGTAGCCTATGTGGTGGCAGTGGGTTTCCTGTGAAAAAAATATGTCAGAATGATTATATGTTTGATATCCAATAACCAATGATAAGATCAAAATCAATGTGATCTAGAGGCGTCGTTAAATAAAACAAAACTTTTCTTTTCCCAAAGACAGGATGCATATACCACAGTTTTTGGTATACCAGTGATGAAACACTTGTTGGGACTTGTTATCAATAGCATACCATTTGGATCAAAGTCCATAATTTCATCTTTTATATGCATGTTTTATGAATGATGTTAGATTTCTAAATAGAACCAGCGCTCGTCTTTGTCACACAAAATTTAATTTTAAAAATGGCACTTTCGCTGATTACTTTGATTGAGAATCTTTTTACTTCATCTAGTTTTATTGTGATAACGATGACAACAAAACTGCACATTTACATAAACCTGTGAATAATATTGACTAATTTACAGACGACATGAAACATTTATTTTCCCCTCGAGCCTCTTATTTTAAAATGTTTTTTTTTTACAATTGTTGTTTTATTATTGTCCTCTGTCCTTTGGTGTTACACATAAAATCAATACCCATATCGTATAAAACAGCCATAAACTTGACTTATCAAACCGATCACTTTCTTAATATGCTTTCATCTTTTTAACTGCTCTCCTCCTAACTTTAATGTTTTTTATTGACAAACACTCTGTCTATTTTGCAAACTTTACGTTCACTTCAAACCCAATTTTTCCTGATTAATATTGGTGAAGATCCTAATAAGACTAGTTATGATTTTGCAGCTAATGAAAAATCTTGTAACACGGCACTTTTATCTGTTTAGCTTTGTGCTGACCTACTTCGACTAATTAGAAAATCATCTGCACTTCTCGTCCGCTGCTAATTCAATGAAGATATTTACATGGCTGGCTAGCTTTCATTTCTTTTTCCCATTAAATACATGTGTCATTGAATTATATCTTTTGTTTGCACAAAATCTATTTCTCTCCATTTCATCTGCTCCAAGTAGTTTTAATAAAAACCTCTCTTTGATGATGGTAATTTTGGAAGCAGAATAAATTGATTTGGAAGAAAAAAAATGTATGATATTAAAATTGCTTCATTAGATCTGCGAAGAGGATAAAAGACTTCTCAGATACTTTGCTTTTGAAATACGCATATGTAATTTGTTTTCACTTTTTTTTTTTTTTGAACAAATGAAAACAAATCTCCCGCTGGCTATAAAATAAATTAATTTACTTACTCATGTTTTCAGGTATGCATGTTTTCCTATGCCACAAAATTATCTCCTGGGGTGTATTAAAAAAAAGACCAGCAAAAAAAATTCTAATGTACATGTGCAACCCCTGCAATTAAGAAAATGTCCATGGCAAAATAAAAGCTGTGGAGAAATAGCATCCACAGAAATTTTAGTGTAAATAATACTTTATTTTTAATAATAATAATTAAAAAAAAAAACCTTGATAGAAAGAGAAAGTGTGTGTGTGTGTGTGTGTGTTTGTGTTTGTGTGTGTGTGGGTGTGTGTGTGTGTGTG